>CAODLS012826883.1:0-15150 GCA_948243855.1 Flueggea neowawraea
ATTCCATCACTCCTACTCATCAAGTGGCCTAAAGATATCACTCTTCATAAGAGGAACAAATCCATCACTCTCACCATCACTCCTCTACAAGATTCATGGCATATCTAATCATAGCCTTTATTGTTGCCCTGTTACGGATAATGTTTGACTAAGTCAAAATATGTGATTCCTCATGTAGGAGTCGATAGTGAGTTTCAGTCAGAGGACTCAAAACATCACAACTGTATGAAAGCTACTTGTGACATTGATCCATGAAGTATTTTCATAGCGGGCCAGTCCAATACATGTTCTCTAACATGTATCTATGTTCTAAGTGATATCCCATATCCATAATTAGTAAAACATGATTATCCTCTTAGCAACATACTAACATTGGCTTGTCATCATTCCCATGATAACAATCGATTAGGGATGTTTAGAAAATTATCCTTTTTACCTTATGGTTCTACTATCAAGTCACACACTTGATGACATAAATAAGAATAACCATTCATGGATAATTTATTGTCATAAACAATGTAATATTTCATATATATGAAATAAAATGCCTTTTTATTAAATAATAAATGTAATGACAATGTGTATCAATGATTGGACTAGGATACAAAATTAACACAACTATGTGCATTATCTAAAGCATTGATGAGTAGAAAATCATCACTAATACAATGTCTCATCCTAAAAAGCAAGCAACGCCAACATTCGCTAAGACGTCTAACAAGTGAAACCCCAAGCGGTATTGTCATGAACGCACGCAATAATCTATTTCCTACAAGCATGTGACAAGTGAAACCCTAAGTGCTATTGTCATGCAATCATTTGTTTACTTCATCTTCGCTTACAAATCAACTACTACTAAGACTCCACTAAGAATCACTAGCCCAAGAGTAACTTGATCAAGTGATTGGGGAGCAATCAACAATGTATACCAAGTTTATCAATAAGAGCAACAATAATAACATAAAAGCATGTTCATGAGAAATTAAAGTCATGAAAAATTACATCATTCACAAGAAAATGAAAAGTTAATAAAGTGAAGTATTCGCAAATATATTATCGAAGTATCCAAAAAGTTAATATCCCAAAAATATCCAACTACTGTCAAATAGTGAAGCAATCAACACTATGGTAAAAGGTAGTAGAAATGTAATATGTAAAACTATACTACTCATGCTACTCTATTTGCAAGAATAGACCCCTCATCTAGAGCGTTGAGAGCTCTATCTGCATCAATAATGTCCTCATCCAAGTTACCCAACACATGTATCATGTCACTTCTAGAAAGGCATTTCAAGCATACACCATGGGGACCATAAAACTCCCATGGACAATAGAGGTTATCGAGATTATCACGAGCAAGTTGATCCAGATATGACTCAACTAAAACTTCCTCTCGAGGATCATACTTACACCAATCAGGATGGTCCTCCTCTTCTAGCTTCGAAGGAAAAATAATTCGACAAAATTTCTCTCCACTAATGTCCTCCAACCAGCAGTGAGCAATATAAAAACCCAGCTTGTACAAGTCAGCGCTATAGGTAGCATTCCTATAAAAGCAATCCTTTGACTCATGATACTCACAATGGAAGACTTCTTATCATCATCACGAACCTTTTTCGAAGATTCGAGCTCATCCATTAGTCGCTTGTTCTCAACTAACAAGGCATCATAAGCATGAGCTTTTTCAGAGTGATCGGGGTGGCTAGCCATCTCTTGAAGCAAATTGGCATGTTCTGCCTCCAAAGCTGTTAGTGTAAGCCCTAGCCCCAATACATTGTATCCAGATTATATTTTATATATAAATATTATGAGGCATTATTTTATCTCATTATTATTCATGTGCATGTTTAATTTAATAAAACATCCATAAATAGTGATTCTGCTTAAGTTATCAAATATGTGATTTGGATAGTAAAACCTTGAAGTATAAAAGAATAATATTCTAAATGTCTCTAGTCGATTATTGTCATGGGAGTGATAATAAACCAAGACTAGTATGTACTCTGTGAGATGATCATGTTTTGTTGGTCATAGGATATAAGATATTAATCAAAGAACATAGAACATGTTAGAGAACAGTGTTTTGGATCGATCCGCTTGTGAGAATACTACATGGTTGAAAGGCCATAAGTATTTCTCATACAACGCTTATACTTGAATCTCTCGCCCTAAAATCACTATGGATTCTTGGGTGATTTCTCGTATACTTTGACATACGCCTAAAGTTATTTGTAATGAGTGACAAATATGGGTATGATTGGGTATGTCATGAATCATGCTAAGGAACATGAGTGAAGTGAAGGGATTGTCACTCTCGAAGAGAGAGAAGATATTACCGGCCACTTGATTAGTGAAACTGGGTAGTGTGTTGCCACACCCAAACAAAGTGATAAGTGTTATCTTTTGTTTGACTTATAGATCAATGAAATGCTTTAGCATAAATAAGGGTGTTAGGTTCCATGTTTTATGCTAATTCTGATATCGATAGACAAAAGGTTGTATAAGGTTTTAATTAGGTTATGTTGATTCGTAATTGACATTCATTTCAATTTGGGTAATCACAATGTCTTTCTAGAGACCAATTATGATTTATGGGTTTTAAATTAACTTTAGGCCCATTGCCAATATTGAATGAACCTACAAGATCGCACACAACAAATATCTGGGTTATGGTTAAGAATGTTTTTATTGTCGGGCCATTAATTTATGATAATGATTAAAACATAATTAATGGGCCCAAGATGAAATTCGGCAACCCATTAGGCCAAAGAGAATGATTAATTCGGCCTACTGAAATATTAGTTAAAAGGTTTAATTAATTAATTGAAAGGAGAAAGAGGAGTCCTTGTTCAAGTAGGACTTGACTAGGGTTTTGAGAGGTGCTGGCAAAATCCCTAAAAGATAGGGAGATATTCGGCATCTAGGGTTTGGAGATGTGTTGGCCAAATTCCTAAAAGATAGGGAGAAATTCGGCAGCCCCCTCCCTAGGGTTTTAAAGACGCCACTCTCTCCCTCTTCAGGAAGTGGATGTCGAAACCCTAAAATATAAAAGAGAGAATTTGATTCTCACTTAGAGTGGAAAATAGGGGGTTTGACAATCACAAAAGGGAGGAAAAGAAAAACGTTTTCTTTGGTTCTTCCAAAATCGAATTTCACTAGACAATAAAGAGAGTCTTTTAGTGCTAGCACACATAGCCATAAACATCAATCTTGTGTGTGTGAGAGAGAGTAGAGGGGAGTCATTCTTTGGCAGTCCCTAGATCAATTCGGCTCAACATAAACAAATGAGAAACAAATTCGGCAATTCCAGCTTTTGGAGAAAAGCAATTCGGCTAGGTTGAAAAGGTAAATATATATTCGGCCCCATTTAATTAATTATGATTATATACAGTGTTCCTGGACGTTTCTTATGATGATTGTTGTTGTATTCCGCTGCGCATATTAGATGTTTAATCTCATAAGAAACCCAACATGTTGGACCCGAAACGTTTCCAACGGTCCAAAAATTGGATCATTGGCAATATACATTAGAGCTGGACCAGCTGGCCAAGGAGGGTTTAATCGCTGGTTAATCAGAAGGTTAAACCGGAAATTCAAACCGTTGGTTCAAATCTCTGGTTAACGGCTGTTCAACGGTTTGGGGTTTCATTGACCCAGAATCGAACCGAACAGAATTTCTCCGGTTTAGACGGTTCTGGTTTCGATTTGGGCAGGGACGATTCTGGGTCGAACCGTCGATCCAGTTCGAATGTGGCCATGTCTACTATAGAGCCTCTCTGCAACCCTTCTCACCTAATACATATAATCACACAATTTCCTTTCAATACAGAATGCATGTGTAACATTATATGCATGCAATGCTTGAATGATGTATGTTTCAATATTGACACTTATAATATGCACTTATACATACAAGTTCATATTAATTAAGACATTCTCATATGTTTTAGACCATTTTTATAGGCGTCTAATATTCAACGACAATTAACGGAATGCAAATCAAGCCTATTTACGCATTGTGGCCAGTTTGCACTATCCTTTTGTGTCAACCGCCAAACGAACTCATTCTATTCTCAAATTTAAACCACATATAAAACACATACAAGGGTTTACTTACACAAAAAATCAGACTTTGCGTCGCTCAAATAAGGTCTACGTACAATATCCAACTACAGCTTCCGTACAAAATAACCAGATTAGACATGTTTACACTTATCCATTATACTCATACGTAGTCTCTGAAACATTGAAAAAACATACTAGACAAACAAATGAAAAACTTCCATGTTTTACACTTTGACTACATATGTCTCTAAAGGCTTCAAAATAAGGATGCGATACATACTGACATTTAGATTCAAACAAACCCATATTCCTCCAATTCATACGAGTTTATGCTTAATTTGTGCTCACATCCATTTATTCAACATTCAAACCTCTAAATACGTATTGTAATGAATATTAAACAAATAAGAATGGAGAAAATCACTTGCTTTGTTCCTAAGATGGAGTAGACGCAAAATCGACGAGTTCTAGGTTTCCTATCAAATTCTCTAAGCAAATATATTCTTCTCCTATTTTCTCTCCCTTTTCCCTTATGTTTTCTCTCTATTATATGACTTGAGCACGAAATGAGTCTGATCTCCTAGTTTAACTTCTGATTTTATCATGTTTCATCTTAAGCACGAGGTGGCGAGGTGTTTAAGAGGTTAAATCAGAAGCTTCCACATTTATTCTTTCTATCTACTCCATTTCTTATAATTTTTACACATAATCATGGCTAAACCTGTAGTATCCAAATAATACTTATTTATACAACTATCTTGATTTATTTACTAAACCCGCCATTTACCCCTTTTTCCTAATTGTTTGACTTTTAAACCCTAGTTCTTCTATGGATAAACCTTTTATCATTCTTGTAATTTTTTTTCAAAAATACCTAACCATATGGACAACATATGCAATGTCAAATCAACGCACATATCCTATGTACATCGTATGCAATGCATGCTCATGTATATGAAATTTTGGTTATAGTCGTAACAGGGGCAACCAATTGTAGCGACCCCTACTGGGCATGACCATGTGAGCCCTCCTCCATCATGAAATGTTCCCTTTAAACCATAGCTAAACTTGACGGTAGACAAACCTACATCACCATAACCCCACCACAAGACCCAGAGCAATAAACTTGAACCAAGACGCTCCACGAGATTGAACCCAAGGTCACACACAAGGTTGAAAGTCCCTTATCGTTGGACTATAGTGGTTCGATTATTACATAGTGTTTGGTATAAATGAATTCCTAAAAATTTCAAGGAATTCATTTGAAAATCTAAATTCTGTTGTTTAATTTACTTTTTTTAAAAAATCTAAATCCAAGAATTGCAAATGAAAGAATTGGAAGTAAGGTACAATTGTTCATTTGCAAATCCAAACTAAATACATGTTATTTGCAAATGAATTGTATGCCATTTTTTTTTGGACAATTTTATCCATGTTTTTAATTAGTGTGTGTGCCACTCACTCTCTCCCTTTCTTCCTCTCCCTCTGTCCTTCCCTTCTTCCCTCCCTTTTTTTCAATTCAAAAATAATGTACAAAGATTTTTTTAAAAAAATTAATTATTTTATATTAAATTTATAATAATTAATTTATCTATATTATATAATTATTTAAATAATTAATATATAATTATTGTTATAATATTATTGTCATAATTTTGATTAGCATTATAAATATAAGAGTATTTTAGTTACATTGTACAAATAATTCTAATTTTTAAGTCACAGCAAACAAAAAATTCATTTACAAATCATAAAATTAAAATTCTAGTATATACTATACTAAACAATTTATTTTATTTATAAATTCAATTTATTATTAATTTCATTTAATTTATTTATAAATAAAATAAAATTTTTATTCATTTCATATCAAATATACTATAATTATGATTTTAAACTTTCAACTAAAGCGGCTTTAAGTATTACTCAAGCAAAAAAAAACACGATTAGATTGTTTCAACAATCTATTGGGTTTTGATTTTCCAACCAAAGTAGTTTTTAGGGCGAAATTCATAGCGGTCACCGAGTTTCGGTATATTATCCATCCCGATCCTTACTAGTTCTAAAATAACCGTTCTGCTCCCTAATCTCAACTTTCGTCAGTTAAATTTAACGAACACATCAGATTTATTGATGTGACACATAATCTCATAAGTGAATAATTTTTTAAGACAATTTTTCCCTTACAAACTCACGTCAATACCCAACCACTTCCAAACCAAACCAAACCAAACCATCATATTCCCCAATGACAAAACCCTTACAGCTCCTCAATTGATGTCATTGGCCATTCAATCCAAAGATCAATGATATCCAAATCAACTCATCTTCTTCAACCTCTATCGACAAATTGAAATCATGATCAATTGAAACCAACGCTAACTGACACAAAAAAATAACTCATCTTATTGAAACCAACCACCCATCCTTCACTCAAATGAAGACTCACCCATTTCTTCTTTACAATTTCAGGAACAAGAAAGAACAAACAAAACCAGACCTCACCATCTTTACTGTTGCCGCTGTCGACAGTCGGCCCCTCACTGCCAGAGAATTCAGATTTTTTTCAAATGTCCTCCCTTCCACACACCTCTATAATAATCCTCCTCTCTCCACCACTCTTCTTTTCACAGCCACAACAAGCCCAAATCTCTTCTCATCATTAATTGAATTAACAACCAAACGAACAAACAAACCCCACTTTCGATAACGGAGTGATTGATTCTGGCGATGAACAGTGAGACTCGAACGTCGTCGTCGTTGAGGCAAACAATGCGTTTTGGTTTATTTCGAGGGGGGGGTGGAGAGAGGTGCTCGACTCCACTGACGCGGATCTCCAACTCATACGAGCCTGAGCCCACTCGTTCTGAAACCTAGCCACTACCTTTGACAGCGAGATTGAGAACTTTATCAACTCTGCTTTGACGCCCTTCATAGTGCGGAACTTCCCCGCTGCGGTGGCGCTGGTAAGGGATGGGGTTGTGGGGTTTGATAAAGGGTGGCGAGGGAGGAGAAGGAAAGCCTGGAGAGTGGTGGCGTTCAGGGAGTTTTGGGGTGAGTGGAAGGAGGAAGGAGGGCAGTTTGGGGGAGCCTATTCAGAAGTTGAAGAGGAGTTTGAGGGATTTTGAGAAGAGGAGTGAGTTTGGCGAGATTTTGGGGGGTCTTCAAAATACTGATTTTTTTGGAGAAGATGAGTCCAACAGCTGAGTATGTTTTTGGATTTGAGATTGAGGGTACGATTGTTTTGGGTTTTTGAGATTAAGGTTGGGTTTGTTTTAGTTTTGAGTTATTGGTTTGGTTTTTTTTATTTATGTGGTAAATTTTTTTAAAATTAGAGATAAGTAAGTTTTTTTGAAAAAATTGACAGTATTAAAATTTAGAGATCAAAATAGTTATTTTAAAATTAATAAAATTTGAGATAAATAATATACTAAAATTCAAAAACCGTCATAAAATTCGTCCAAATTTTTACACTGGATTCGAATCGTATCCATAGAACACCGCAAGCGTACCCGACAGTATTTACACTGTGAACCAATTTTATCCCGCCATGTCACCACCCAAAACCCTCGCTTCCACGCGCTCATCTAGCCGAAACGACCGCTCCCGCTTTTGAAAACAACACTGCAGACGAAAAGAAACCCTACCTCATAACAGTCTCATCGCAAGAAACGGTACTGGTTCGGCACGAAAGAACCTGCGCTTTTCGATTCTTGACAAACTAGTGTTAATAGATCTGTTTCTGATTTTCTTTTTGGTAGTTTTTGCTCCAGACAGAGAGAGAGAGGACGAGCGAAAGAGAGATGGATCGATACCAGAGAGTGGAGAAGCCGAGGCCGGAGATGCCGATTAACGAGAACGAGATTCGTATAACGACGCAGGGACGGATGCGGAACTACATTACTTACGCTACTACTCTTCTCCAGGTTCCTTTTTTGTTTCCTTAAGTCTCTGTATCTCAAAAATGTTGTGAGAAGCAGTCTGAAACAGTGCATTTTGTGTTTTGGATAGGAGAAAGGATCGACTAAAATCTCTCTCAAGGCTATGGGAAGAGCCATAAACAAGACTGTAATGATTGCCGAATTAATTAAGGTATTGCTTTAGTTTTTTAATTATTTTTTCTTTAATTGCTGACTGGAAAGAAGAAATTGAATTTTTTTAAGTGTTTTTTAATTATCAGAGGAGAATTGGAGGTCTTCATCAGAATATGACCATTGGTTCAACGAATATAACTGACATGTGGGAACCGTTGGAGGAAGGACTTCTTCCGTAAGAGAGTTTGATTGAGCTGCATTAAGTGTGTAGTTTAATCTGTAGTGTACAAGGAGGTTTCATTTTTTTTGTTTTTGTTATGTAGGTTGGAGACTACTCGTCTTGTATCAGTGATAACTATTACTTTGTCTAAGAAGGAATTTGACACGTCCTCCACTGGGTATGTTTTAAATTTTTTTTTTGTGGCCTTTAAGGTTCATCTATCTAATGTTTTTTTGCTTGGAATGGCTTCTTTAATCTGCTATTTTGCTTTGTGTTCATAGTTCTATGAGTTTTGACATATATATGGAATGGAATGTTATCATTTCAGATATATTTGATTTGGCATCTGTAAGTTATCTTAACTAGTAAGAGATCCATGTTGCCACCTTTTAAGATGGACTTAGGCCCAAATTTAAAAGTAATCACATACTGCAAGAGTTGGGTTTAAGCCTCAAGTCTAAACTTGCTATATCTCTGCATTGTTTGGAGCTGTTTCACCCTTTTGGTTCATTATTCTTTATGAATGGTATACAACTCTTGGCAACTTGTTTATCTTCGACATTGTTTGAGAAATTTATTGCAGTTAAATTTCATTTTACCTTTTTTGCTTTATGTTGGCCTGGGTGTGCCCGTGTGCAAATATGACGTAGTTACTTCTTGATGAATTATCATCAAATATTGTGTTGTTCTGGTCTCATTTTGGTGCCTTTGAACTACTCTGAGTGCAGCTACCAACCTCCAATTCCAGCTGATCAAGTAAAACCATGGAATGAATATGAATATGAAGGAGGTAAAAATCAGTTGTCTGGTATTTCTTGATGATGCTTTGTGGCATATACCTTTGGAAAGTAATGATCTTTTTCTTCTTCTTAATGTAGAGGGGGGCTCTCCTAGCCAGCGTGGGAGAGGGCGTTCTGATAGAGGAAGAGGAGGTAGAGGTAGAGGCAGAGGTAATACACAATGCTTCATGAATAAACTTGAATTGATTCTTCTTTTCAGATATTTTACTAATGGTGGAAATATTTGTGTAACAGAGTGGAGGATGTTTTGATTTATGTTGTAATCAGTGCTGCTTGTGGCTTGACTTGGAAACCTAATGACTAATTGTATTTGGCAATCCACTTATACATGAGTTTGGCTTTACATAAAGAGAGTGAATTTGTAATTTAATATTCTGTTATTAGAGAACCTGAACGCCAACAACACTCTGTAAACTTAGATTCTTGTGGTATTTATTAGTTGATTTGAATGTTCTACGTGATGAGTAAGTTATGTTTATTAACTTTGAGCTAACTTAGCCTGTAGAAACTTGACTTTTTGTGGTGTTTGTGGGGATGTGAAGTTGATATCTAGACATTGCACAAGTGGTAGACCCAGTAGATGTGTTTTTCAGTTGAATGCATTGCTAATACGTCTCTGTGTCACGGACTGTAGACTTTACATCCGCATGACCATTTTGTAGTTTGTCTTTTGCTTTCATTTAAACTGACAACAAATTTCTTCATGTTTATCTACAAAGGGAGCAATGGTATGGTGGAGTACAATGGAGACAGTGGCTGGGATGGTGGCCGAGGATATGGTGGCAGGGGTCGTGGGCGTGGAAGAGGCCGTGGCTACCATGGGCGTGGAAGAGGAGGCTATGTTGGTGGAAATATGCAACAATCAGCTGGCTATAATGACTATGGTGCAGGATCCCAATGGCGTGGTAAGTTATTTTATGTCATAAACTATCGTGCTTTTTTTTTTGTTTTGCTTATAGACCTTAACGTGTTAATTAAATGCAGCTTAGCTGGGTTAGGCAACATCATAAAAATTTGTTTGTTCTTGTTGATGCCAGATTGCATAAATAATTGCCTACACAAAGATGGAAAACCCTTCTGGTTGATTGTTTCTGACTTACTATTGTTTTGGCTTTATTGAACTTTGATTTCTTAACTCTTTTTAGGTGTAAAATTACAATTCATTGTTTTTAAATAGAATTACCTTACCTATTCTGTTTGGCGAAAAAGCTAAAATGCTGCGTTTGTTGTGTGTTCCTTTGGCTTTGGTTATTTATTTGACTATTTAGTGTAATTTTCTATTCGATGTTAATTCAACTATGGCAATCATGTGTTAGTGGAGCCCTATTTCTATGTTGGCTGGCCCATTTACCCTGCTGTGTTGCGGAAATATCTTCAATCTTTGATGCTTTTATTCTGCTGTTTTATTTATCATATAATAATACTGTTTGGAGTCATACAGGGCGTGGACGTTGACGAGGCAGGGGCAGAGGTCGTGGGCGTGGTTGGGGTTATAGGTCAGATGGTCAGACTCAGCCAGCTGAATGATCCATGGTCTTGGATACAGGATCTGGCTTAGGTTGCAGAAGCTTTGGAATGCCTGCTCTGTCGATTTTATCTTGAACTAGTTGAAGAGAAAAACTAAAGGTTTGATTTCACCAGTTGATTTGTAGGATGCACAATATATAAGGTGGCATTAATTTATTCTTTTTGTAGCTGACAGTAGGAATATTGTTGTTTATTGCTGACAAAAGTGAAAGAAGAAACTTGACAAGTTGTATACTTTTCTTGTCATGTAGGAAATAATACATTCTTGATTCTTTGCTTTTCTTATGTTCCTCAGTATTCAGAACTGGGATTATATTCTTCTTTTGTTGGCTTAATTTCATAGCCAATGTCTGAAGTCTCAACTCCCACTGGGGGTGTAGCAAAATTGCTAAGCTTTTTTATTTGATAAGTCGTTTTACTTGCTTCCACCAGCAATTGAGTTCGCAGCCCTCATTGAGTTAGACCAAACAATCATGTCTTTTAGATTTATAAATTAAATTTTAACCGTTAAGTGATGTATAAATTTGGTACACACAATAATTTAGTTTTCAATCCAATTTGACTAAACCAATCATCTACACCAACCAAATAAAATTGGTTTGGTTACTTAAAACTGATTATGTATTAAATTTGTTTTACACAATTTATTAATAATTATCATTTTGTTACCCAGTGAAAAATCATAATTATAATAAAAAATGCAAAAAATGATAAGTATTAGACAAAAAACTTGTCACGACCCAAAATCAAGCCGAGATCGGCGTACGAGGCTAATTATCTGTAGAAGTCCGACCCATCTCGCACAAGCCTCAAATAACAGAACTTAACGAATTTATTTCTAACCATATTAAAACCATTTATAAAAGGTTAATAAGAATTCAGCAGAATATTCTTTTTTTGGAAAAATATTTTCCTTCTTATAAATCAGAATACTTGAATTTGAAAATATTCAGACATACACATGCAAACAAGCGGAATATAAATTTCGAAAATCATACTCAAATTCAGAAAGAATATTCTTCAAATATATCAAATCGTTCACAAAACATTTATTATCAAAATATTTCAAAGTATTGTACAAAGTATCCTCGACTGAGAATATATTAAAATCCAAAATCGTAATAAATATCAAACATGAAATTATTTCGAAATCATCAAAATTTTCAAAGAAAACTAAGTTTCCACAACAGAGTTTTCACATAGGTTGATTTTAGAATTTTCCAATCATTTAGTTATTCAAATTACATGTTATAGTCACAGCATAACAAAAGCATATATAAGTTAGAAGATACAGTTTATGTGTCTGAAGCTGTCATTTCACTCACCTGAAAATCTAAGCTGAATGGCCCAAACACGTACCACTGGTGGCCGGCTAATATTGCTGACAGGGATACGAAGCTGAACAAATATATATATCAAACAGATATATATTAGAAACAAATCGAAATGTAGTATTGTGGCTATACCTAATGTTATGCAATGCAAATGCAAACTCGGACTCTCAAAAGATCTCCAAAAATATATTTCAAATGATATTTTATTATTCTTAATCCAAAATTCAAAATCTACGTAAAATTATAATTTGGTCTCCGACCAATGTAAAATTATATTTTAGTCCCCCGAGACTTGGCAAATTATGACTTAGTTCCTAAACTTTTTAGAATTTATAACTAAGTCCTCCAAGTAATTGAAATTTATATTTAAATCCTTCAATTATCTAAAATTACAAATTTAAGTCTCAGTTCTCAAAATCATAAATCGTGAAATTTACAAATTGATTCACATGTAAAATATCATTTCCAGTCCCTAAAAATATATCCAGAATTTCCACAATTCAACTTTGGCCCCTTTTTGTTATTAACTATACCGAATGGACCCATTAACCACAAACACGATTTTTTTCCATTTTCATCCCACTCAACTTCGTCCTTCTTCTCTCAAAAACCCAGAATTTCTAAAGTCATCCTCAACTCAAACCCAGAAATTTCAGACCAACAAAACAGTCCCAAACCTTCGGTTTCAACCAACTCTTTTGAAGAAAAAAAACATCAACTACCACGTTCAACTTACACGATTTATTTCTCATCTTAAATCCATCAAAAACCAAGCTTAAAAACAACAAAAAATGCTTCAAACCGAAGCTCTAATTCTCACTAACAGTCATGGAACAAAACAGGCTCATTAACATCTCAACAGAAAAATGAAAGAAAGAAACAACTTGGCAAACATGCTCTTACCTCAACTTGAAGGAGAGAAGAAGCACGGAAATGGAGAGAGAGACCAAAGGGAACAAAGATGAGTGATGAAGTGAAGTGAGAGGTGTCTGAGATGGGCGGTGGTCGGGTTTAAAACAGAAGAAAAATGTCAGAAATGGGCGGTGGAAGAGTTAAAATATACAACAAAAGTGTCAGAGTTGGCGGTCGAGGTGATTTGAAAATCAGAAGCAAAAACGGCCCCATTTCTCATTAGTGCACAACAGCTGCGTTTTCCGACGACAGGCGCACCCAGTGAACGACAGGCGCCCCATTTCTCATCGTAAATTCATCTGGCCTAGCAACACACAGACGACAGGATGACAGGTCCATGACGACAGTTCGTCCTTCAATATAATCCGATTTTATTTTCAATTTTTAAAACATTTCACCTAATTAATCAACTTAATCACTTCCAAAACTTTATTAATCATCCAATTAATATTTAAAACACGAAAATTTAATTTTCCAAATAGAAATTATTTTCTAAAATAATTAGAAAAATTACCAAAATTAATCCAAAAATACAAATATTAAATATTATTTTCCAAATAAAAATGGAAAATTGCCAAAATAAATTGTCAAAAAAATTCGATATATTACAAAACTCATTAGGTATGTTGATAGATTTTAATAATATTGTATTCAATATAAAAAAAAAAGGTTTTTGGCACTGTACATTTGATTTAGTAGTCTGAAAAGTTTAAAATTACTAAAATCTTATAATTTTATTTCATTAATGATTGATAGTTTTTAGTTATTAATTTCGAACATTTAAAATTTTTAAATTCAAATATTTAGTACTGTGATGATTCATCCACGGCGGATCAATTAGTTCAAACTCGGTTAGGTCAAGACTTTGGTGTTTTGCTCACAAGTACAACTTAATTAGATGAGCCTTAGTTGGCTGAATGAGAAGGGTGGGCTCTACGTTGTAAGAGAGTCAACCTAACACTTCTATAAATAGTTGCATTTAAACCCTAATTATGGTTAGCTCACACCACACATAACATCCACCACTCTACATGAGAGAGAGAGTAAGTTGTCGATCTCCACCATGGAGAGAGAGTAGGCCTTCCTTGGGAGAAAGAAATCGAGATTGCTCTCCTTCATTCACTTGTGATTCTTGCATTCATGTAGATCTTCGTGCGACACCAAGATGGCAAACTAATTGTTCATTCCTATCGCTTCACAATGGTCGTGGTTTGCATGCAAAATTGGCAAACAACTCGATCCTACTATCAATAACTATCATTATATTAACTCGAGTGAGACTAACTCGAACCATTTTATTTATTTCGATTTATTCGGTTAGTTGTTTGTTGCATGTGATACCTTTAAGTACTATAAACTCACTCATAATACTAAATCATTTAGTATTCTCAACATATATATAGTACTAAAATCTCATAATTTTGTATCATAAAAAAGTTCATACTATATTTGATTTTAGTGTAAACATTTAGTACTATAAACCTATTCACGATAATAAAACATTTAGTAATCTCAATGAATTTTATAATATTAAAATCTTATAATTTTATATCATATTTGATTTTGGTTTGAACATTTGGTACTAAAAACTCATTTATAGTACTAAATCATTTAATACTCTCAATGAATTTATAGAATTAAAATCTCATAATTTCGTAGTATATAGAATTTAGTACTACATGTGATTTTAGTTTAAATATTTAGTACTATAAACTTATTTATGATACTAAATCATTTAGTACTCTCAGTAAATGTATAATACTAACATCTCATAATTTCATATCATATCAAATTTAGTATTATCTTATTTTTATTTTGAACATTTAGTATTATAAACGCATTAATGATGCTAAAAACCTATCAAGAATGTATTTTTTGTATATTGCCAATGTAATAACTTGATTTTTCCGACTATTTTTCCGGTAAATTTTCCGTTGAAATTTTTTTTCGAATTAATTATTTTTGATGGATTAATTTCAATTTAAAATATCATTAAATTAATTAATGATATTTTGGAGTGTTAAATTTTTCTTTGGTATTAATAGGATTTTTGAAGGGTATTGTGAAGTTAAATTGAGTGAAAATTGGATGGAATTGGAAAAAGAAAGAAAATGGGCGGAAAATAAATCAGGAAAACGAACTACAGGTCGTCTGCACGTTTGGTCCAAACAGCATGTCGTTTGGCTTGTGTGCACTGTCGTTCGGTTGAAGCAAAAACGACGCGTCGTTTGCTGAAGAGGAAACGACATGTCGTTCGC
>CAODLS012826952.1:0-26335 GCA_948243855.1 Flueggea neowawraea
AAAAAAACAAAGATACTAATTAAGAAATAAACGGACAGAGCTCCTCGATCTGAAATCGCGAGATGCCGCAGTGGAGATTGCAACCTCCTAGATCTGACGAAGCGATGGCGACAGAGATTGTATTGAACCTCGATCGGACGCGAAGTGGCGACATCGCGAACTGTAGGCGGCGAGCTGACTATGGCGGCGGCTAGGGTTTAAGGAAGAGTGGGGAGTGAACATCGATGACGGCTGGGGATGCGTTCATGAAGAGGCAACGATGGTGTAGAAAGAAAAACAGAGACAGAGAGAAGGAGATGAGAGAGAGAGAGAGCATATTGAAAAAGGGATAAAAAAAAATACGTGTCTCAAACTTCTGCTGCATATGTACTAAGAATAACATCCGCCAAGTGGTAAAATTGGGGTCGAAGACTAAGACAAAAATGCCCACTTTCCACGTTTGTAATAGAAGGTCCAAATAGCTTTTTAGTGTAATTAATCCGTATAAAAATGCGATAAATTGGGCCTAAAGCATTAAGTGGTAGACTATTGTCTTGAGACCAATCATGGGCTGCCCTCCAAATGGTAGGGAAATGTCAAGTTTGTGTTCTTGTACTTTGGTTCGTAAATGCTACTATAATAAGACAGTTGATGAGGGCCAAGTCTAGCTCCAAAGTTCAAAACCCTCACTCTCACTAGTCCAATACTTCTCGACAGTTTAAAGCTCAAATTGTGTGTCTACAAGTAAACTACACCAACCTTTGTTGTGATGAGACTTACGGAGAGTTTCAAAACCTCCTTTATGGGGTCACCTCTCAAAAATCTTATTCAAAGTTTGTCCAAAAGGAATTGTGCAGTGTTTGACATGTTTATTGTAAGATTAATGTTTTAATTAGCTTGCTTCAAGTTTTGTCAAGAACTCTTACGGTTCCCTTTTCTTTTCTTTTTCCAAAATGACGGTAATCATCTGACCAACTCTTATATAAAATAGTAAACTTCAGTATTAAAGAATCGAAAATTCAACTTTCGGTAGGAATAAATAAAATATTTTTTAAAAAAATCTTATAGATGGATGTAACTAAGACACACGTTCTTGAGATTTGATAATTTCCTGAACAATTACGTGAAAAAATAGAGCTTTTTTAAAAAAAAAGAGATAATTTACATATATATTAAACAGGTGTGTTTCTTTCGGGTGAAAATTTTGTTGATAAATTGTAAAAATAAATTTGTTTTAGTAGGTTGATGGATTGTGGTAAATTGTTTTTGAATGAGGTCGATTGGAAAGTATTATTGAATTTTCAAATTTTCCAAAATGTTTAAATGAAATAGGCAACAAAGTCATCTTTTTCTTATTTTCCATTATATACAAGAATTTTTGGGAAATTTTTACAAGTACAAGAAAGTTAAGTGCAAGTAAAATTGAGTAAAGACAAAAACTTGTAAGTCAGCACTTACACTTGCACCCGAACATCTTTTTACCTGATTATATCTACCAACGTTGCATATATTTTAACATATGCCAATATTTAAATGATTTACCCCCGAGGGGTAGCCTGGCGGCTGGAGCATGCTGTCTTTGGTTTGCAGTCATGGGTTCAAGCTTTGGGAACGACCTAATTTTTAGGTTTTTGGTTGTTGTCTTGGGCCTACGATTGTACTAGAGTTGGGTTGATCAAGTTTGATCCGCTTGTTCTTGGTGAGGTGTTACGATGACCATACTCGTGCACGGGCCAAGTTCGTTGCTGGGTATCAGCTATGACTCTAAGAACATTCCGTAGCGGGGAGAGATTAAGTCTATATCATCACGCCCAGTAGAAATACACTACCCTATTGATCGCCCCCACCTCCCTTTTCAAGAAAAAAAAAACGATTTTCCTGGTTTGAAGATTCTATATAACAACCAGCTACAACAAGCAATATTTAAGGGTAAAAAAAAGGTGAAACTAGCCAACAATCAACAAGCTATTTGATTTTTAATAACGTGATTTTCTGCTAAATTGAGAAAAGAAATATGAAGCTGGGACAAGAGTAAATAGACTTCAGCTTTGAGTAAATAATTATTGTTGGCTAGAAATCTACCATAAGAAAAAAGTCCCATTGCACTTACCCGCCGGGGCACTGTAGTGTGGCTGCCACCAGCACCATCCTTCTGTTTATAGCATGCACCAACCCAGAAATTAAAGAATCAAAATGATGAAACTTTCAGTTATTTTTTTTGCAATTACATTAACGTTCATGTGGTTTGAAATATTTTGTGATTGTGTCCTTAAATTTTAAAAAAACTATAATTACATCCCTAAGTTATATAGAATGGAGTTTATTTTACGTTAATTTTAGATACCTAGGGACGCAATCACAATCTTTTCAAAACTTAGAGTTGAAATCACAGAATACAACAAATTACAGGGACATAAATATAATTTATCTTTTATTTTTCTTTTTTCTGCCAGAGAACCTTTGAGTCATGAATTACTAAGCTACTTAGAGCGCAAAATTGGGAAAATTGACCAAGTTGCTTCCACGAAGCCATGAAGCCTGAAGGGACGCCATATTCAAAAGCCTCAATCTTTCTGGTCATAAATATACAAAGGAAAGCCTCCCACGTGAATTAAACTAATCAAAATGTTTCTTCAATTTTGTTGCCTCCCCAGCAACTTCAAACCAATCAAACCTCCCCTCCTCACCTTTTCTTCTACGTATCAACAACAGTCCAATAAACTCTGTTTGTTTCTTAATTAATGTTCCTTAAACTATATAAACCTCCACCAATCACCATCATCACTAGATAAACTCAAAATTTATTATTAACCAAACAAGGCTTTGTGTTCCTCCGCGGCGCACCACCGTAGATTCTCTTGCGTGATCAAATCGGAGTCGGTCCCGACAAAAATCCGCCACCAATAATCTAACTATTAAGGTTTTGATACTACGTGGGACCCAACTTTCATGGCCAATAAGAATGACAATGGTCAATTCTGTCCATTTACCTAGGATTTAATAATTTTGTTTGGACCATTTCAAAAAGAATAATAATTTTGTTTGGACTGGCAATTGGGTAACTGCCACGTGTCCGATGAGAAAATTACGTGTCATTTATGGTCAGGTGGAGCCGGAAAAGGATGACAACGAGGTGACAGGTCGGATTGAGGTAGGACTCTTCCGAGCTCCAAGAGCCGTTTTATGTGAAGTCCGGCCTTTGATTTTGTGACCTCGTCTAAAAGAAGACCAGCCTTGATATGGCGTTGTCCAATCAACGTCAGATTTTAGAGATATTTTAGGTATGCTTTTGCAACTTGGCGGAAAAGAACGTATAAACAAATACCTTAGTGGTCATTATAAATTTATAGGTGAAAAGTGGCAATTAAAAAGGGAGAAAATCGTGTATATATATATATATATATGTCATTGAATTAGTATTTACCAAAATCAATCTGCTTGTAATCTCTCCCTCTTGGAGTTTTCTACCACTAACTGAATCTGATTAGCACTCTGTGTGTTTCCTAAAGGTGATCTGCTCCCAATTTATTGCCCTCATTTATGCTTATGAGATTTTGGGGATTAGGGTTTTTGGCTTTTCAATTACACAGTGATGCTTTAATTTCTACGTCTGTTGCGCCATTAAGATGGTAGTTGGCACACATTTATTCAGGTTGAGTAAATATGTCTGCCAAAAGTTTTATACTACAAGAAGACAGCCCCAGAATTGCATTCACTTGGTAACCCAAATATTTCTCTCTTCGGAAGGAGTAGCTAAGTGCAACGGAACAATGGATCTTCAATACACGGCGGAACTCTTGAGGAGGTCTAGTAACTTTCAATCCACTGATGACCAGGTAGTGGAGCTTAAGAGGTCTTCAAAACAGCCTGTGGCTTTTGAGAACTCTTAGGTGGGCAAAGTTATTTCGACGAGAAGCTATAATGCGAAAACGGTCAAGATGGTGATGGAACGGGCATGGAGGTTGAGGAGGGTTTTCAATGTTACTCGTGTGGAATCTAATATCTTCGAGTTTACTTTTATGCATTCCTTTGATAAATACAAGGTTCTTCAAGGAGCTCCATGGCTGATTAATACTAGTTGGATTATCCTCAAAGAATGACCAATGAATGTACAGCTTCAGAATGTGGGTTTCAATAGTACACAATGTTGGGTTCACATACATAACCTTCCTCCAGATCAAATCAACCCACAGAATGCTCTCACTTTGGGTATGTTATTTGGATCGGTACCGGAGCTTGATGAACGACTATTAGCTGGCCAGAGATGCACTACTTTGAGGATGCAAATTCATCTTGATATTACTAAGCCTATCAAGCTTTGGCAATCTGCTAAAAAAGAGGAGGGGGGCATTGTTAGACATCATGTGTCATATGAGAGACTTCCAGATTTTTGTTACTACTGTGGGCTTATAGGCCATCAAGATAAAGATTGTGAGCTTCGATTTGAGCGGGTGCAAACGGGTTTTCCAGTTCAGGATGGATTATACGAACCATGGCTACGGTGGGAAATGATTAATGGTGCCGGAAACGGCTAACTACTCGGCTGGCCGGAGCTAGATCGTCTGTTGCTTTCGGAATTGAGTCTTCTGTGGGGGTTGGGCAAGAAGTTGGCAGGAGTACAGGGCCCGAATTGGCTCGTTTACCAGAGGCTAACTTTTTACATGACAAGTCCAAGGGAACACTTGAGGAGCCTATGCCAGTTATCAGAGATGAATCATTACTCCTACTGATGTGCCTAATATTGAGAACAGGTCTCCACCTAAGGTCCAGAAAGTCTCCATTTTTCCACCTACTGTTGAGAACAAAATTCAGAGGGTCTTTTTGGGTAACCCTATTAAGTTGAAGGAAGAAAGGGCTCAAAAAAGGAGGAGGGCCCAGTCAGATGCATTTGCATGGAATGGGCCAGATTGAGGACCTGCTTACTGCGGGCCTTTCAGGAATGGAAGTTACGGCAACGGAAGTGGGGGATGAGGCCCACTCTTCAGCTTGGACAAGAGGACCTAACATGGACCTTGGTTTTCAGATGGGATTAGAGACGACAACTATGACTAGTCATAAGAGCCCAAGTAAACGGAACATGAGGCTTATTTCAGTAAAAAAGTCAGCAAGGGAGCGAAAATTAGGGACTAAGCCTTTGCAGGAGTCTGAGGACACTTCAAGCAGTCGTGCAACTCTAGAGGAAGAGTATGGGGAGAATTATGGCATTTTTTCTGCTGGGGGGGGGAGGGGAGGGAGGCAGCCCAAATGCCTCCCAAGTCATGATTATTATGAGTTGGAACTGTCAAGGACTCGGTTGCTCCTTGACAGTTCGTAAGCTTCGGAAAATGGTCCGGAGCAAGCAACCGACCATAGTCTTTTTAATGGAGACTAGGAAGGATGAAAAGGCTATGGAGTTTTTGAGGAGACATATGCAGTTTGAAGGAAAATGTTATGTTGACCCTATGGGAACTGGGGGTGGCTTAGCGTTATGGTGGACTAGGGAGTGTAATCTCGATCCACTTGATGAAGTATTCAGTAGCAACTATAAGAAATTTGAGACCCCTTATGGCCAGAGGAAGAGGTCCCAAGATGTTAAGTCCCACTTTGCCAATAGGGTTGGCTCGACGACACTCTGGAGTTCAGCAATCGGCACACTTACAACTAGTGCATAGAGTTGACAAGGATCACACTTCTTGACTTTGCTCATAGCATCCTACTTCAATGTCGGCCAATAGAATCCTGCCCGCAAGATCTTGGATGCTAATGCTTGGGAACCCAAGTCTTGACCACATATTCCCTCGTGTGTTTATGCTAGGGCTAATTCAACTTCCTCGGGTCCCAAGCACTTCAACAGTGGTCTAGCAAATGCTCACTTGTAGAGGATGTCATTGATCAACATGAAATCCGCTCCTCGAACCTTCACTTTTTTGGCATCATTAGGATCATAAGGTAACTCACATGTCGCCAAATACTTTCGAATTGGGCTTCTCCAATTATTTTGGTTTTCTTCTATAGCGAGTACTTCCTCTTACTCAATAGTTGGTCGAGAAAGGATCTCCACCTTGACGGTGAATGCATTGGAATCTCTTGAAGATGCCAATTTGGACAATGCATCTGCATGGTTGTTTGTTGAACGGTTTATTCGAACTAACTCAAATGCTGAGAACCTTTTGGCTAATCTCTGTACTTTCTGTAGGTATTGTACCATCACTAGTTCTCTTGCTTCTTACTCTCCATGAAATTGTTGCACCACCAATTGAGAGTCATTGTGCGCGACCACTTGCCAACGTGCAATTGCAGTGCCAATCTCATTCCCACAATAAGTGTTTCATACTCAGCTATGTTATTGGAACTTGGGAAAGAGAAGCGCAATGAGTACTCAAGGACGTCGTCATATGGTGATATCAATATTACTCCAGCCCCACTACCTTTAGAGCTAGAAGTCCCATCTACAAACAACGTGCACTCTGACACTTTGCTTTCTTTCTCTGGTGCACTAAAAAAGTACACTCTACAATAAAGTCGGCTAAAGCTTGTCCCTTGATTGCCTGTCGAGGTTCGGAGTAAATGTCCAATTGACTCAACTGTATCGCCCACTATGTAAGTCTTCCCGAATAGTCAGGCTTTTGGAGTATCTTCCGGAGTGGTTGGTCAGTCAGGACCTTGATGGTGTGTACTTGAAAGTATGGTCTTAATTTCCTTGATGCCATCACTAGCGCTAACGCCAATTTCTCGACTCGATAATACCGGAGCTCTGCTCCACACAACACCCTACTCACGTAGTAGATTGGCCTATCAACCGTTCCATCTTTCCTCAATAATACCGCGCTAGTTGCCGCCTCGTTTACTCCAAGGTTTTGAAGAATGGTAGGATCTTTTCTACAGACTTTGACAAGAAGCAATTCAAAGATGCCAATCTTTCAGTAAGTCATTGCATTTCCTTCACCGAAGAAGGTGACTTCATGTCCAGGCTGGCTTGGACTTTCTTCGGGTTAGCCTCAATCCCTCTTTGGGTTATCATGTACCCAATGAAATTTCCCGACTGGACTCCTAATGAGCATTTGGTTGGATTAAGCCGCATGTTGTACTTTCTCAAAATGATGAACACAGTTGACAAACGCTTCGCATGAGATTCTCGTTCCTTACTCTTAACAATCATATCGTCAACATATGCCTCCATTATATTTCATATCAGCTCTTTAAACACCACCATCCGCTGGTAGGTTGCTCCTCCATTCTTTAACCCGAACGACATCACCTTATAACAGTAAGTCCCATTTTGTGTGATGAACACAGTCTTCTCCTCATCATCCGAATGCATCATAATTTGATGATACCCAAAGAACACATCCATGAAACTTAAGAGCTCATACCCAAAAGTCTCATCCATCAACTTGTCAATTCTCAGTAATGGTTAGGAGTCCTTGGGACATACTTTGTTTAGGTCGGTGAAGTCAACACACATTCTCCATTGTCCATTGGCCTTCTTCACCATGACCACATTTTCTAGCCAGGCCGGATAATAAACTTCACTGATAATGCCAGCTTTCAACAACTTATTGACCTCCTCATCCATAGCCTTCTGCCTATCTGGCGCTATATTTTGGTTCTTTTGCTTTGTGGGAAGCCTTGAGGGATTGACATTGAGCCGATGTGAAATCACTTCCGGGTCAATGCCTGGCATGTCAGCTGGACTCCAAACAAATATATCAACATTATTCCTCAAGCACTTCACAATCTCCTCTTTCACTTCCTAAGGAAGCTAACTCCCAACATATATAAGCTTATCCTCGTTAGACTCCTTCAACTTCATGCTTTCTAACTCATCCACCGGCTCAACTTTATTCTCGACCTTGGCCTCTTCCTTTTCTTCATCATTTACCACCATGGTCGAGATGCGATAACAAGAGTCCTTACCTCTGATGGAAGACACATAACAAGCTCGAGCTTTTCGCTGGCATCCTCGAACTTGCCCTACTCCTTGTGGAGTGGGGAACTTCATCAATAGATAATCTTGTGAAATCAACTCCCTCATGTCATTTAGCAATTGTCACCCCAATATTACATTGTAGTTTGTGGATACTAACTTCACCACCATGAAGGTGGTCATTCTTGTTAACGTTCGGTCACTTCCCAATGTAACCGGTAGTTACACTAACCCCATCACCGATACAGCCTCACCACTAAAGCTGTAAAGCGGCATTTTCACTCTCTCAATCTGTCTACTGTGAGATTCATCTTCTGAAAGCAATTTTAGTAGATTAGGTTGACTGAACTCCCATTGTCAACTAGAATCCTCTGTATAGGGTGCTTGGCGATGACAACAGATATGACTAGGGGATCATCGTAAAGAAGCATGACGTCCCCTATATCCTCTTTAGTGAACGTGATAGGTTCTTCCCCACTTCCTGAGTGTGCCATGACATTAACTTGGTATGTTTGGTAAGCATACATTTTTCTCGATGAGGATGTGCTCTCTACCATCGTATCTCCTCCTGAGATTGTGTTAATGGCCGGGTTGGCAGGATGATTGTCAACCGGATGAGATCTTTCATTCTGCCCTCCTCTATTTTCTTGTGGTCGCTCTCCTTGACCTCTTCGATCCTGGTTTCTTTCGTGCCACCAATCTCTCCCATGACGATTGTCATACCTTTTCTCTTCTCGTTGGTAATTTTTCCTATCTCCCCTACATATGTCTGCGTAGATGAATCGGTTTAGCTTTCCATCTTGCACTAACGCCTCGATCTGATTCATCAAGTCCCGACACTTTTCTGTGGAATGCCCACTCACATCATGGTATCTGTAGTAGGCGTCAACATTAATCCCTAGAGGCTTGTCTGCCTTAGGGGGAAAGGAGATGAGTCCTGACCTTTCTATTGCCGCTAAGATCGTAGACCTTGAATTGGCAAGCGGTGTGTACTTCTCAAAGCGGGGAGTGAAATGTGTTCTTGAGTCCCCCGACTTTTCCGTCTTTCTATTTGGCTTCTCCTGAGCCTCTTTTCTTTTCTCTTCTTCTCTTTGTCATCTTTAGTACCCACAATCCTCATGACTTCAACCTGTAAGATGTACTTGTTGACTCTAACAAAGAGATCAGCCAGTCTTTGGCTGATCCAGGGACAACGACTCTTGGGGTTGGATCGATCGTGTCCTTTGTAGCATTTCGGCCACCGCCACTCCAGGTTGTAGATCGAGGACTTCAAGGGTAGCATTCCTGAATATGTCCACATATTTTCACAGAGTCTCCTTCTCGCTCTACTTCACACTTAGCAGGTACGTACATTCCTTCTTATGCTTGCTGTTAATAATGAAGGCGTTGATGAACTCATTCCTTAGCTGATCAAAGCAGGAGAGAGACTCCTCTTTTAGCCCATTGAACCATGATCGAGCATGGTCCTTTAGTGTGATTGGAACGCTCGGCACATGATTGCATCCTCCTATCCATGAAGCATCATGATGGCCTCATAATTTTGAACATGGTCATGCGAATCCTTTTTTCCCGAGAAAGTTGATAACGAGGGCATCTTGAACTTCGCGGGGGGAGAGGGGTGGCTTTCCCATAATCTTCGCAGTGAAAGGAGCTTTTTCTTTTTATTGGCCTTCATCTGCGGGAACAAACTTCTTCTGCTCAAGGACTTCCTTGATCATCTTTCTTACATCCACTGCTTCTCGAACATTCACTGGAGACTGGGGCTCCACTTCAGCCTTCTTCGGAGGAACCATTGGTTCTCATTTACAGGTGCTTTCCACTACCTCAAGGTAGTTATCTCTTCTAGCCTTAACGCGTGATGTCCCGAGGATATGAGCGTTGACGTGCTCCTGGCAAGACAGAGGATGTGGTTGTTCATGCATTTGTGTAGGCTGATGATGACTTTGCTGCGGAGCGTCACGTCTTCCTGGTACTCCTTCACTCTGAGCACTTTGAACGTAAGTACGCAACGTGGGTGAAAGCTCAGCCTGAGGAAGGAACTGCTGAAACAAGGTTGCCATATCACCCAAGGCTTTTTAGTTCTCCTCGTTCTGCATCCGGAGTGCCTCGTAGTCAGCAAGTGGAACAGTGGGGATGGCAGTTCCCGAGGCTCCTGCTCCAGCGCCAACTCTCCTTGCATCTTTCTCGAGATGTCCAACCTGGTTTGAATGCGTCTGCATGATGGTGAATAAGTTTAGTTGCTAATGAACTTCTCAAACATTGACAAACAAGGCTTTTTGTTCATATTTTCCACAAACGACGCCAATTGTTGTTGCCTTGAAAAATGAACAACAATAATAACAGAGCTTAAAGAACTCAAACTTCTCGGGAAACGTGAACTTCAATTTGAAACCTGCAAACACGGAATACGGTGAGATCGGGTTACTCTCCGGGAGAATCTCCGACGCTCAAGTCAGTAGAAAATTTTGCAGTGTAAATGTATTCGGCTAGTAGAACATACCTCACCTACTTGTCTTCATTCCTAATTATAGAGCACCAAGTGATGAATGAATAAGAAACGTCCAAGTGATTAGTGAATAAGAAACATTCATAACGTTTTTTATTGATGATAGTTGTGACGTTTCTGCTGGAAATTAAATATATTTAACAATATTAATTTCTAGGTCTCAAATTATAAAATTTAGAAGCAGTAATTCGAACAAAAAATGAGCAAAACACAAATTAAGGCCTTATTTTGTATGAAGAAAATAGAAAAATAGAAATTAATTATCAAAAAAGTCACTTATATTAACATGCTTGTTAACTATTTTCATTGCTATTTCTCTAAATATAAGAACAATGAATTTCCCTACAAAATAAAAGTAAAAATTCAATGGATTTTGTTTATTTAAGAGAAAAAGACTATTTTTAACTAATAAAAAATGATATTATCATTATATTTTTTAGGAAGTGTATTTTTATACTAAACACATAAAATTAATATCTCTGAAGTAATAAACTTCTCAGGTAATAATTTTTTGCGGAAGTTAACTTTTCAAAAATTTGATAAATTATACCAAACGAGACATAAGTGATGAAACTATCTTACTTAACTCGAATTAAAAGAGGGGTGAAAATAAGAAAGCTTACTCTGTTGAGACCCCGGCAAGGCTAGCAATTTGCTCAGTGCAAACAACGACAGTAAAAATAATCCAGTAAGCAGGTTCATGAATGATGGCCATGGCGTTTGACAGTGGTTGCTTATCCTCTGAGATGTACTTGTGGTTTAGATCGTCGAATCGATCCATGCATTTGGCCAGATCAACTATGGCTCCAATGAGTCCTTTGATTGACCCGAATAGATGTTGGTGTGTGGATCCATGCTCCGCTATGTCTGGCAGATGCTTCAGGATTGCGACGAACTTGGCGAGTGGGTGTGCTATGTAGAGCTGAGCAAACAAACAGAACTCACCGTAGTTCAAGGCAAATGCAGCTATTGTTATCACTGCTTTTGCGCCCCACTGATAGTTCTCAAGTATCTTCAGTATCGCCATGGTGCTCTCATGTGCATCTCCGCCGGAGCACTTGCATTCTAGCTGCAAACCGTAAATTTTCAGACCTAAATGATTGATGCGAAATTAAACTCAATTTTTTTTAAGTAATTAGATTCTACGTCATTAATTATAAATTAAACTTTAAATCTTCCGAGCGATACGAGATGTTAAAGAAGATTGTAAATATTAGCAAACCTCGCATGAAACTTTGTGTATAATAGAAGCTAGTGGCCCTATTGCTTCAGGAGAGGCTCCTGCGGGGGTTTTCTGATTGGATAAAACTTTTTTATCGCATTTCCCCTACAAAGCAAAAGGGAAGTATATATGTAAATTTGAAAGCAAGTAGAATTTGGTAGGCTAGATTTGGCAATGTTGAGAAGAGATATACAATGAGGGCATCGTTAATGCTACTATTTGCACGACTCAAAGTTTTGTCAATGACATCAAACAGCGGCTTCAGGTCGATTTTGGTACCGTCAGGTCGATG
The DNA here is from genome assembly GCA_948243855.1 of Flueggea neowawraea. Classification (NCBI taxonomy): domain Eukaryota; kingdom Viridiplantae; phylum Streptophyta; class Magnoliopsida; order Malpighiales; family Phyllanthaceae; genus Flueggea; species Flueggea neowawraea. The sequence continues at coordinate 11,906 of CAODLS012826952.1, forward strand.
AGTTGCAAGGACCCTTTTCATAGCTGCGTCATAGTCAGCTACGATGGAAGATTGCGGTCGTCCCGGTTGTGCCATGTTTGGATTTCACAGATTAAAAGGGAATAGAGCTAGTGTAATTAGTAGGCTTATTTGTGTGTGTGATTTTCCTCCTATGCAGCCGGACTTATATAGAGTGTGGACTCCATGGCGCCGTGCTTGTTCCACGATTTTTTAGATTATTTTTTTGGGTGAATTCAAATTAAGATGGTTTTATATATGTGTTGAGAAATATGCAGCAAGAAATAAGAAAAATTGAAACGCCAACAGGAACACAAATTTAATTAGGCTCTGTAATTAATGTATCTAAGTCTTCGGAAGCAGATATATAGCCTTTGTCTTATTCATCATTAAGTAAAATAGATTTAATTTGCTTGCAACCCATTGATGCTGGAATTAATTTTAACGATAAAAAATCGAAAGTTTAATTTTCAGTGAGAATAATTTATTTTATTAAAATTAATAGGAAAAATAGTTACAATACTTTATCATTGTCTCTCGCCTACAACTCTATATGACCAATTATATTCAACATTATATTATTAATCTTCATTTGCATACGTAATTGGTAATATATAACTCTTATATGTGATAAATAATTAAACTGTTAGAATATTTTATTGTTTTACTTGAACACCTAATTAATAAATAGGTTTGATTTTTGCCGAATTCCACTTTGCAGGTATATATTAAACAAAGCCACTTAAAATTAGTTCAAATATACATAGTGCATGTATTATTTATCTAAACATTTAGGGTTAGACTTCTCTTGTAGGAAAAAAAAATCAAGAATTTAGTAATATGCACTTGTATATTTTGGAAATGTGCTATAATGGTCCAAATTTTTTTGTCAAGCATATTCCAAACAAGCGAAAAGCCTATATATTTTGATAACGAAAACGCTTAATCAATGGAGCCAATATCAAGGGCACATCAATGGTTCATTGGCAGTAGATTTTTCTCAGAAGTCATGTTGGTTTTGAAAAATAAATCCCATTTTTGCATGATCACCGATGGCGGCTTCTGATTTTGCATGACATGTGCGGTGATCCTACGCTTTGCTTGATTCCATCAATTAAGTCGTCAGTCTTGGATTAGACATGCATGGACCCAAAGCCAGCTGCATCTTTGTACGACATTTTTCATTTTCTGGTGCTTTTATTGGAAGAATTGGCCTATTTAGTACTAACATTTAAGAACGTTTCCTATCTACTTATACGCGAAACTTAATTAGCCTAAAGTGCATTTTCAGCAAATCATTTTTGGTAGTATTTAATTTTAATAGATTAGCCATACATATATACAATAGATGTAGATCGTATATTAGTATATTATATAGTAAAAAATAAGAAAAAAATATCATATCTTTGAAAAAACAATACACATGTAATATATGTATATATATGCACACTAAATAAATAGGATTAATAACACTCAAGGTCATAAAAAATAGGAAAAAAGTTTAAAAAGTCATAGAAGTCTTTTTTTCAGAACGGTCACATAAATTTAAATAATTCACACCCATTATCACAATAACAGAATTTGGTCCACTTGTCATCCTACATGTACATATAGAATGACAAATGGACATTTACGTAAGCAAAAATGTCACGTGGACAATAATTATGCATATTATTTTTTTCTCCAACAAAGTCACAAATATTAGGTATATCAAAAATTTAAAAAAGTATAAGAATTTACACATAGCTTATTATAATATGTTTGAATATTAATTTTCTTTTGTTTTGGTAGGTATTTTCTTCGTGGATGATTTTCTTCGTCTAGGTATTTTCTTTTGTTTTTTTAATTATTTTTAAATCATACTACAAATTAAAAACTTCACAATAAAAAAGTCAAAATTTCTGGTTGTAATAAACAACAATTGTCTTTTAATAGTTTAGAAGGTAGTGAGAGGAGCTGCGGATTAGTAACTTTAAAGTTGAAATTTAATAATATTCAACGTATATGCATCAATTTTTTAGAAGTTTTCTCTTTAACAACAACAAGTAATTTGGTAATCAAACATGGAATTATCATGCATATTCATTTCGTATGTCATTAATTAGATAAATTTATACAGATGACAAGACTATCACAAATTTATATAATATTGTTACTTTGAAACTAAAAATTAATATTCAAACATATTATAATAAGCTGAGTGTAAATTCTTGTATTTTTTTAAAATTTTGGATATACCTAATATTTGTGACTTTGTTAAAAAATAATATGCATGATAATTATCCACGTGGTATTTTTTTGCTTATATGACAATCCATTTGTCATACTATATATACATGTAATATGGCAAATAGACCAAATTCTATTTTTGTAACTATAAATATGAATTATTTGAATTTTTATAATCGTTCTAAAAAAAGCATTTTGTGACTTTTCTTAATTTTTTGTGATCTTGGTGTTATAAAAAGCATTTTATAGGATCATCGATAGATGAGTTATGCGTGTTTTAAAAAAAAAATCTCATGCACTTTCCACGTTCATGTCCTTTAATTTCTGTCTTTCACCTACTTTTGGCGTTTCAACCTTTACTGTCATCTCCATTACTTAATGACTTTTTTATAATAATTTACTTATGAATGAAAATGACTTCCTTGGTAACAAAAAATAAAAACTTATTTAAACGATTTTCTACGTTCATGTCCTTTAATTGCTGTCTTCACGTGCCACAGGCAATTTAAACTGAAATGAAGCAAGAAAGTAAGGGTCATGATGCACTGTGGAAACTTTTGTTATGGAAGATGGAAGAAGGTTCATGATGCACTCTGGAGTCTGGACGCTTTCGGCTTGGAGCCATATATACAGCCATATCTACTCTCTGTCTCCCAAAAACCAGGTGGAAACAGAAAACGTATATTTAAGTAGAGGATTATAATGTATGTAATTTTCTTTGAAGAGATAATATATGTACTTTAGAATTCAAACCGTCAACTTTAATTTCAATAATTTATAGATCCAACCACTTAAAATAGTCCAAATAGTAGAAGAATCATATATATTCTTGAAATGAAATGCAAATTATACTTGTTAAATATATCACACTATTTCGAATGCAATTTTTATCTTTTCCAAAAAAACAACAATACATGAAGGTTTTTTAAAAAATGTGTATAAGAATTTCTTTTCATAATTCTTTTGTTGATTTTCCTGAATTAGTTAATATTTTTTAAATTTGTAATATTATCTGTTATTTAGTATTATTTTCTTTGTTTTTATTAAGTATAAAAATAAGAGACTACCATTGGATTTTCACAAACTAATATTAATTGTCGTGCACTTAACATGTACGGTTTTAGTTACCGTACAAATAATTTTTAGTGTAGATCATACATAAAACAGTTGAGATATAATATTATAATTATTAATTAACAATAATAATTTATATTAAATATATTATATTATTTATATATCACATATCATAATATATTATATAAATATTATAAAAATTAAATTCTTAGTATTCATATCCATTTATTTACCTATTGTTGATGATGCATTCATCCGATTGATTTTGTCACATGGGCTGGACCCATTGACAAATTATTTGTCAAAATGGACGGATGAAATTGATTTACACTGTAACATGTAGTAGGACCCGCACTTTAACTACGGTAATTGGAGTCGACATGTTGCTCCACTTTCGTTGGCGAGCAGTCTACGAACTAGTATCGGCCACGAAAGCTGACAACAACAACAACAACAAACAATGGAAGCACAAAGGAGGAAGGATGCTTTCTGAGGAGAGACTTCAAGAGGGAGATTAGTTTTGGTATTAGCAACTTCGCAAATTCCTGTCTAGTATTTTTGCACAAATAGGTGATGAATTCAGGAAATAATCTTTGGACTTAATTGTAAGTGTATATTTCTCTAGTTCAAACAAAATATATAATTAGAATCAAATTCGCTTTTCTTCAAAAAAAAAAAGAATCAAATTCGCTTAATTCGGTTCGTTGTCACCTAGAGAAATATACACTCCAAGGGGCTAGTTCAAACCTAAAGAATCATTACATAAATTCCTTGTAGCCATGCCATTCGTCTTCTCTTACTGTTTTCTAGTTTCCAAGGGGCTAGTTCAAACCTCTGAACTCAAACAATCCTTGACTAGGTCGAAGCCAAATTCATTAACATCGTTTCAGGAGGATAATTGATCGTTTAAATCAGTTTTATCTTCTAAACAATGCCTAACACACAGCCCTGTTAAAATAAAAGTAGAGCGATCAGGTTTGACATTGAAACTCGATGTTTATTTTACCCTTTCATTGTTTGATGAGATCCACACATCATTTGCCAAAAAAAAAAAAACTAGAATTCCCAACAAACACTAACATCTGTAAATATCCTTTCGCACTATATTTTTGTAATTTTTTTAAAAAGAGCTATGATTGTAATTTTTTTTTAAAAACCTTGTAATTTGATGTCACCTTGTAATTCTAAATTGATAACTGTAATTTTGTAATTTATAGCTGTTATTTTGAATTTTGTTTCTGATAAAAATATAATTACCCCAAGTATTTTTCCTAACTTAGCCCATGAAAAATTGTGTGAGCAAAAGGGTTGACCATTGGGTCAACTTCTTCATTGGTGCCACAGAGAACTATGGCATAGAACATGTTTTTTTTTTTGGTAAAGAATCAGTATATATATTGCACCAAAAGAATCTTACAAGTATGTACATCAAAAAATCATAATCTCTCTCCCTACCCGACTCCTTTACCGAGCTCTGACCTGGACAAAGAGATAAAGGTGTCAGGATTAGGAGAAAGTAGCTCTCAGAACATGCAACCCTAACAAGTAACTTCCTGTACAAATTGAAATAAAACCGACACAATTCAACTCCCTATACAATTGACTCAAGAACATAAAAACAACCGAAACCAATATTAAAAAACTTCCTAGACAATATTAACAAAACCGACACCAATCATATTTAGGAATCAATGCCAGTTCGCAGAGCAATGTTGTTCCTGATCCTCCCGTACACTTGTGCTGTAGAAGGATTTTTTCCTTGAAAGACAAATTCATTTCTTTCCATCCATAACCAATACACAGAGGCAGAGAGCAGAAGGCGGCGTTGCTTAGCTAGCATCGACTTCCCTTTAGCACGGCGAGAGAACCAACTGATCTCCCTTCACCAGAAAAACACACTCTTTTTGATATTATAGTCTTCCAATTGCTTCTGCCAAATTGAATGAGAAAAAAGGCAAGCAAAAAATAGGTGGTCAATCAATTCAGATGAGTTAGCACAAAAAACACATTTATCATCATCAACCATTCCCAAGCATGCAGCCTGCTTTTAGTAGCTAATCGATTTTGAATAGCTAGCCACAAAATGAAACTAAATTTAGGAATCTAGCCGTCCCCAAAACAACTTATACCAGGACACTGGCATAGAACATGTTACTTTATGTTTGAGAAGATTTTTTGGGAGGTTGTATCTAATTTGGCCGTTCATGTGATGGATTAATCATTAATGGAGTTTGTATCTCACACGGCTCACAAACATAATATTTTAATGTAACATAATATTGAAGGACTCGTACAAATGGAAAAGGCCTTATTTAATGGACGTATGCCCCTACAGGGGTTATTGGCTATTGACACAAACCAAAGCAGAAAAAAAGGAAATTAAACTTCTCTCCTCAGAGGAGGAGGAAGACGACCTTCATGTGGTCTGCCTTTGGCCTTCAAATTTATTATAACACACATACACACACACAATAAAAAGTGCCCACAAATCTTCAACATTAAGCTTAATCCTCCTCCGCCAGGCAACAAGGTAATTCTACGACTTTTTCATAACACGGCCACAGTAGCAGTGTTGAACTCCCGGGATGTCGACATCAAACTTTAAGTGATAGAAGTGCCTTATGGAACCAAGTTTGATCTCCAGTGTTGATACAAACGAACCTGCGTCTGCCCACTCAGGTTCAATGCTCTCTGCTAAGTCATCTATTACTTTGAGCACGCCATCGCCCTTGGCTTTAGCCACAAAAGACTTGCTGTACAACAGAGCCCATTCATTTTTGACGTTGGCATCTAAGCTCAGCAGAATTGTGATCTCTGGCAATAACGTCTCTCGTATGCCTATGTCGATGCGGTCCCTTGAATGCAAGATGCTCTTCAGGCGGCTCCAAAATATCCACATCGACGTCTCGTCCCAAGTCTTGCCTACTTCGATACCATTTATCTCGGCAATGTTTTTCTTGGCCCTCCCTAAGGCACTGCTCTTGCCCACATATGTCAGCTCTGATACCGAACTTACCTTCAATTTTCTTCGCCGCCGCCGTGAACTTCCTTATCCAACCCATATCTTCTCCTCCGTAAAAGGACACTGCTGTTTTTCCCTCTTTCGCCTGTTAATTATGAACAAAATTTAGGACATTGTGTATGTATAAAAATTATGAGATGTTTCCCTACTTCCTTGAACTAATTGTCAAATGTAGGACACTACTACATGGCGCATTTAATCATAAAAATCAAAGATGCTACACACTTATAAACTAGTATTATTAAAATCATCTTCAGCTAGTGTTAAGAAATAAAGAATTCAATCTCTAATGAGAGCTGATGTAAATGTGCATAGAACAAATATACAAGATGTAACTCCTTCGGTTTAAAAATGATTAATATGGTTTAGCGATCAATTTGTAACTGGAGTAATTAATAGAAAGTCAATTAGCTAGATTTAAAATATTTTTGTTAATATACATAAAAATTCATAATCATGAGCAGATTGCAAAGAGGAAACTTACGGAACTGAAGTTAGTCGTAGTATCAATGCGACCAAAAATGAGCTCAACTAATGGAAAGGCTTTGGCTTCTTCCCAAAGAATTCGTTCTTCTTCGTCGGTGAAATGACAAACCTCACAGCATGTCAAGACCACTCTTTGGGTGCACATTTCCGCTCTCATCTAATGCCACCAAAATGGTCTTCCCTGAATACTTCCACTCTTGATTTATGTAAGAAACCTTATGTTCTTCGATAACTGTAGGGTTTTCTATGGTGTACCATGGAATCAATCCTCGAAGCTTATCAAACTTAAGCTTGTCATTTTCCCAGTTTTTACGGGTCGATTCTTCTAACACCTGAAGCCATAACACTTGGGTTTGAAGTTCTGACTTTTCTCGTTTCTGCCATTTCTCGTAAAACCTACCCACTGATTTGATTTCCTCCACACTGATATCGAGGCTAGATATGAGAATTAACACCGTCTTTTGGAGGAATTTGTTTCTTTCCTCTATCAGCTAAATGGAAAAAGAAGAAGAATAAAACATATGTATGAGAATGATCTGATTTAATTAATTAGCTCTTTTCAATTGTTAGTGAAAGACTACGCACCGCTGGTTTTCCGGAGCAATCAACCAAATTAGTGGACTTGTCCCAATTAAAAATAGCACGCAGCTTTTCTTCTTGTGATTCATCGCTCTCTAACGCAGCTCTTAAAATGCTCATACTTCTCTTGAAATATTCTCCAAGCTGCATTCATTAATTGTACAGGATGTATTTTAACATTTAATTATGGTAATTCTTAATATTAGGTCTAACTCACTCCAAAAGGCATCTTATGGAATCAAAATTACTACTTAACTATAAACTCATAAGACCAACTCAATTTAGACAATATGGGATACTTGACACACCCTTCTCAGCCTAAATTGGGCTGAACAACAAATGGGCAAAGGGCAACACATGGCCGAGCACCACCCCAAACCATTGCACTAGGGGTGACTTTGATACCACTCTGTCACGGGGTCAGAGTCTTGGCGTAGGGACTACCTCATGCGGCACCCCAGGACTCCCGCACTCCCGAGGTTAAGCCTTGGTTATTCTTGATACTCATTGATTTCGCCCTCCCTTGGGCTCATCAGGGGAGCGAGAACAACTCCCGACCAGTGTGGTGCCCAGAATGGTACGCCATCATTCATAGTCAAGTCTTAGACCAGCGACAAACTCCCCAAACTTAATTAGATCGGCATACCTAACTCAAGATAGACACAATACCTGCGGCACGTACTCACACCTTTCGCTGCCCCGCTACCCGAGGTTTCCATCCACAAGCAAACATCTCGCGCATCCTGCGTTGTCATGACTAACGAGTCGTGACATTCTCCTCCATTCAATTCATGCACGTCCTCGTGAATGTGGGGAACTCTTGACCTTCGAAGATTAGCCCGGATCCGTGCGCAACTACCCTGCATACTCATCTTCCTTGTATCCAAAGGGGAGACCCACTAGAGAACACCCTCGACCACTTAGGGTGCGAGCGTTGCTTGAGCTCGTCCGTGAGTGTGTTGGACCTGCCTTTTGTAGGCGTGAGCGCTTGGTGAAGTTCATTGTAGATTTCTGCCGAGACGTTCTCGAAGTGTTGAGGACCCGATTGCGACCACCCACGTGCTTAGGGTGCGAGAGTGATGAGAGCTCTTCCGTGTGTCCGTCCGAAATCGCAATTGGCAATGCAGTGTGTACGAATGGCTCTGATACCACTTAATATTGGGTCTCACTCATCCCAAAAAGACACCTTATGGGGTGATGATTACCACTTAATTATAAACTCATGAGACCAATTCAACTTAGACAATGTGTGATACTTGACAATAATAAAACAAAATTTTATTAAATCATTTCTCACCTATAAGTTCTTGGCATGCGTGGAGATACCCCTTTAGGATTTGGTGAGCCTTGTTGATTCTCGTGATCAAGCTTGATAACTGATACAATATTGTGGGTCTGCATATCAATAGAAACATGTCAATTAAAATAGCTATTAATTAAGTTGAACAAAAATGAGTTAACAATTTATGAATTAGGTGATAAAACTAATCGATTTCTCCTTTAAAAAAAAAACTCACTCAGTTGAGAACCCAGCAATGCTAGCAATATGCTCAGTGCAAGCAACGACACCAAAAATGATGCAATAAGGAGGTTCATGGATCATGGCCATGGCATTTGACAGTGTTGTCTCTTTATCCGAAATGTAGTTGCGATCTAGTTCGTTGAATCCAACCATGCAGTCTGCCAGCTTCACACGATCTACCATGATTTGCTTAACTACAGCAAATAGACTTTCGTGTGCTGATCCGTGCTCCACTCTCTCTGGCAGATGCTTGAGAATTGCGACGTACTTGGCGAGTGGGTGTGTCAAGTGGAGCTGAGCAAACAAACAGAACTCACCATAATTCATTGCAAATGCAGCCAATGTTATCACAGCTTTTGCGTCCTACGAGTAGTTCTCAAGTATCTCCAGTATCGCCTCCGTCGTCGCCTCTGCATTTCCGCCACCGGAGCATTTGCATTGTAGCTGCAATCACATATACATAATACATCTCAATTATATGTCCAGGAGCAATCTGTATGACCATTATGTGTAACGTATTATTTGTTTTTCACTTTCATCACCTAGTTTAACAGCATGTTTGGTATAAATGCATTTCACTTGTTTTGTAGAATTTATTTGTAATTCTACAAATTAAAAATTCTGTTTGGAATGTAAAAAAAACATCTTCAATTCAATTCCATGAATTCAATTCTGTGGACTTCAACATACTTAACTCAATTTCCATCTATTTAGCTGAATTTACAGATGAAATCCACAATCGTTCTATTATCAGAATTATACAAATGCTAATTCATAAATAATTACGACTCTTTTTTTAAAAAAAAATATTTGTCTCTATTTTTTTATGAAATCATCTTGTGATAAATATGTTTTTTAGTGAATATTAATTGAATTAGATATATACTTACTATTATTATTTATTTTTATGAAATTATAGTGTCAAGTGGTATATTTGGAAATAACTTAAATAAATTTCTTATTTTATATTTATATAAAACATAGTTATATGGAATTTAATTGGATTCTCTATTTAATTTATAACATACTATTCCATTTAAATTATAACAAACTACACAAGACAATTTATTTATAAAAAATTTGACTTAAAACTTATTTGCAAATAAATTTTATATTCTAAATTTATTTATATCAAACGGAGTACAAATTCCACCAATTCATTTTGTAACTTTCATAATCATTCAAAAATTTATCACTTTTGACATTTTATAAACTTTTTGTTAGACAATTTATATTCGTCACATCAATCCTGTCAATTTCATATTCTGTCATTTTTTATTCAATTTTTTCTCTCTTCTCATTTATGTATTTTTTTCCTTTCTGCAAGATTAATAAAAAAAATGACAAATGGACCAATCAAAATGAGATATATGTGTGCGTAAGTATTGCCTGACCCTTAATAATTAACTAAATAAAACTTTAACCCGTAAACATCCCATTGCATAATTTTTTTTGCACATGTGAATACTTGACATAATAACCATATGCAGAATTCATTGACGACTCATTGATGGGACAAATGTACCTACACGCTAACCATATGCAGATTAAAAAACATATCAATGGAAGAGGAAGACTCTAACGAACCTCCACTTCAAAAAAAAAATAAAAAGACACTACCGAACCAAGTTTTGTTTTATTATTAATGACTCATTGATGGGACGAATCTATGCACATAATAGAGAATAACTGATATTCATGAGTAAAATTAGAAGATGATGTTCTTCCCTCTTATAATTGGTACTCAGATAAATTGGGTGTAGAGCGAGCACAGTTAATGGATTTGGAAACCGAACTCAGTCCACACAGAAGTTGGTGATCGTCTTAACCCAGAGGAGAGATTGGCTGATATTGTTGAAGCATTTAAAACAACAAATCAAATTTCAAGTTTAATTTTGTTGAACAAACTTGTTTTTCTTTGACAAGTACAGAAAACTTAAGATAAACATGCTTACCACTTTCGCTAGTAATTAGGTTTTTGTGCTTAATCATTTTTTTCAATTTTTATCATTTCACTAATTGGTGTCACCACAAGAAATTCGCAAATTAACAATAAGAAACACTTCCCTCGCCAATTGGCGACGAATGTTCGTGGCGTGCCAAAAGTTGAGTACCAAACTCTACTACATGAAAAATTTTCTATGCAAATTTAGCATCTTTTGAGAAGCCTCTCTAGAATTTTGGGTTTAACTAGATTGTTTGTTTTAGGTAGAATTTTTTGACATATTATAAACTACTTTTACAAAGATATGTTATTTTTTTGTTATGCAATCGAAAAAATATAATTAAATTTAGTAAATATATGCCTAAAATATACAATCAGCAGACGCAGAGGGATTTGGCTTAACCAAAAACCACAGACCTAAATTTTAGGTAAATTCAATTCTTGGAAACTACAAATTTTCGCTCTTGTCTAATAATATGACCAAATTCATTCGAATTGGTTGATCCATCCCAATCTTCATTATAATTTCTTGGCAAAAAATTCTTCATTAATTCGCGACCTACTCAGCCATTACTAAATCAACTGTTAAATGAAAATTGAAATTGTTAAATAGGGCTATCAAAATTTGTATTCGCCACGAGACTATTTAATCTTATTGTTTGCTCTAAAAACCTCACCTTATCTAGAAATTAAAAGGTAAAATTATACTGACGACAAACTAATAGAAAGAAACAGAAGCTTGATTATTATTTTTTATTTTTATTTTCTGTTAGGTAGCTTTTGTTAACTTTGAAAAGGATTTAATGGAAAAAATCTTAACATTTCCAATCGTCCCAAAGTGTTTGTTAGAAATACCGGGACCCACAATAGATAAAATCATAAAATCAAATGATTTTTTTATCACTCATGTCTTGCATAATCAATATGCATATCGTAATTTATGGTCAAGATAAACCAAAATACAAAATTATCTTTAATTATAGATAAAATTTTATTATTTTTTTATTACTTTCTCTATTTTTAAAGGCATTTAAATAAAATAGTTATTTTAGGGCTATTTATTATGTTTTAACAAACAGATGCAAAAAAAAAAATTATAAACTTCCCAATTCATTCCAAAAATTTAAATTAAAAAATAACCATCAGTAAATTTGACTAATAAGCTTATATTCTACTATTATTATGTGTGTATAATCAACACGACCAAACTAAAAAAACAAAGAATGATAAGCATAGTTGTAAAATTAATATTATTTGACTATTAATTTAATAAATAACATAAAAATTATTAAAATTAAATAAATAATTGAATACGCAAGGTATATTACTTTTTCTAATGGAAATATGCAAATAATATTACATTTAATCAATAATTCGATATTTGTAAAATTTAGAATGTGCTTGAATATATTGAACCAATGTAGTGCATATATATATATATATATATATATATACTAAATTGTAATGTCTACTTTAATGTTTTATTCAAAATATTTTATTTAACAATTTAATTACTTGTAATGTTACATTTCTTAAAATTTTCACCCAAGTTTTGAAAATTACTCAATTGTTTGTTAAATTTGACAGGACAAAAATATATGATTTTTTAGGAAATCCAATTTTTTCGTATTTCGTCGCAATTCTTATTTTGCGACGCAATTCGTCGCAAGACATCATAACTTTATTTTATATTTATAAATTAATTGTAAAACTAAAAATATTGAGTAATGAAACAATTATATACCGTGATAATCGAGAATTAATACTGTAAATATTGGTTTTTTCGTAAATATTGTTATTTCAGTATTTTTGCAACGAATGCGTCCCTAAAATAGCAACAAATTTGTCACAAAAATATAAATTGCGGCGAATTCGTGGGAAACCACCATAAATTAATTTTACATTTATCATGCTCTTAATTACCATTAATATCACAAATTAATTGTTCATAATATCATATGTCTTAAACATTCACCCAAGTTTTGGTTTTTTTATTCTAATTAGAAAATATATTTTTGAATTAATTAGGGTAATAATTTATAGCAATTAGTTAGAATAAAAATATTTTCTAATTAGAATGAAAGAATCAAAACTAGAGTGAAAATTACAAACAATTAATTTGTAATATTAATTTAAATAAATGGCGTTGAATATTTTTAATGAAACAATTATATACCATAATAATCGAGAATTAATACCGTAAATATTAGTTTTTTGTAAATATTGTTGTTTCACTATTTTTTAGACGAATTCGTCGTAAAAATGAAAATTACGACGAATTCATCGCAATCCGTCATAAATTAATTTTACATTTATCAATTATTTCTAATTTTGGGTGGGTTTCGGAAATTGCGACGAATTCGTCGCAAACCCCTGAAAATTTGTGACAAATTCATGGCAAATCTATGAAAAAGTGCAACGAATTCATCGCAAACCACTGAATTTTTTGTGCGGCCTTTTCAATTTTTGTCGAAATGTTACTCCAACACGTGGCGATATCTGTATGTGACACATGGCATCATCTGGATGCAACACATGACATGTTGACTGGTCTGACACGTCATCACGTTTAACCATTGATATGGTGACACATGGCATATGTGCCACGTGTCGGACACGTCATCATGAAACGTGGCGTGTGTATCGGTCGACTTGGACCATTAAGAAAGCGACATGTGGCCGATTCAGATTCTGACACGTGTCTTATAGAAGTTTGCCTTCAATTTGTGTTCTAAAAATTATGGTATTTGTTAGATCTTGGTTGAGTGGAATACTACTTTGACATTAAAAATGGTTTCTTAGTTAAGGTATAAAACCTAACTATTGAATCACCTAGTTTTCATTTCTTGCTACTTCACGTGGTCATAAGGGATTATGTGAAGTTAATGCACGTAACTCAACCACTTTAGCAAAATCGACTATGTTGATTAGCTCAAGTAGGAGTATTAGGCAATTGTGTAAGTTCAAGTTGTCTAATTATGAGCATTGCAAATATGGAATACTAGAAAAGAAATCGTTTCAAAAGGCACTTTGAGCTAAATTCCCGTTGCTATTAATCCATTTTTTGATGTTTGACGTCAAAAGAATAAGATGGCAAGGCTAATGCCTACTATTTCATCACATTCGTATATATGATTGTGGAAGGTGTAACCATATCCATTTGATTCTTCATAAGTAATAATGGTCAAGTTAGTTTGTGCTTCTTTATTGTTCTTACTTCTTGAAAATGAAGATGGGAAATGAATAAAGTTTTGTAGATCGAGTAAGGTCGAGACATCTACATGATGAGTCCAAAACTTTATGTGATGAAAGAGAAATGAATGTTAATTGTTTATTTCTATACCTCTAAGTTCGTTACTTATATATCTCATGGATTGTGGCTTGGTCGAGTGTATGACCTAAACCAGTTGGAACCAAGAGATATATTGCCAATATACACGATACCTTAGTTGGAAAGACTAAGAGGCGTAAGGTTTTAAATACCTTATTGTGTCAAAATAATACAATTGTCGTGGGATAATGAGAAATTGACATAGTAACGAATTATAAGAAGTCTCATTCATTGGGAATAGATTT
>CAODLS012826990.1:0-19950 GCA_948243855.1 Flueggea neowawraea
ATCTCAATTATTTAGACAAACTCAATAATTGGACAATATATTCAACATATAAAATATTGCATAAAATTAAGGCAAATTAACACAATAATAAGCCAAAACAATAAATGAAATCATCTTCATTTATTAAATCAACATGCAATCCAAACAATCTATCTCAATATTAATATAAAATACATTAACATTGGATAACATTAACACACAAATAATGCTAATATCCTTAAAGAATAATACTACACAAATATAGTATTAAACTTATGTCTGTCAATTGATACACAATGAACCTTTTTCCAAAGTGTTAAAATAGAATTCATAAGTGGTCGTGCCAACTTATCAAAAATCCTATAAATCATACGACCTTAAAGTAGATCTCCTACTTTTCACGATTTCTCTTTTTGCGATCATAATGATATTAGACATATCAATTTCAAAACGTTCTTAACTCACTAGAATCTCTAAGTGTCTTTCCTCAATACTTAGGGAATTATGTTTTCATGAAATTCTAGTATAGACCAATATTTTAACCAATATCGGTAATGAGTATCATAATTTATTATAAAGTAAGTGAACTTTTATCACCATTGTACACTTAATGCACAATCAAATCTACTTTATGACCACTACCGTCCCAAAATACTCTCTTTTGGGAGTTATGCAAATTCTTTCTTAATTTGCACTATGTTCAATACAACGTGGTTTTTCCTCATTCGTATATTTGTAATAAATTACAAATAAAACGGGTATATACGTACTCGTGTATTTTCCAAATAATTGAAATCTAATTTCAATTAACTAAATGAGAATCAGATTTGCACGTTTTAAAATTAATTATTTTGAAAACTAATTTCTAAAATAATTCTTGGCACAAAAATGCAAGTTCTCACAATTTTGAGCACTATTTATACACCAATAAATTGGAAAAAATACCAAAAATTTCAGAAAAATCCAAAAAAAATTATGCCAAAAAAAACAAAAAATGGTGGTCGGTAAACGTGTCACGCGCTGACACGCGCCTCCCAGTTCACTCACACGCACGTCCGCGCGCCTTCACGAGCTGCACGCTCGCCTGGACGGTGCCGGCACGTGTCACAGTCGCATGGTGACACATGTCGATAGGACACGTGTCGGAATCTGAATCGACCATGTGTCGCTTTCTTAATGGTCCAAGTCGACCGATACGCATGCCAAGTGCCAAGATGACTTGTCCGACACATGGCGCCTATGCCGCATGTCACCATATTAATGGTTAAACTTGATGACGTGTCGAACCAGTCAGCATGCCTCATGTTGCATCCAGGTGATGCCACGTGTCACATACAAATATTGCCATGTGTTTGAGTAATATGCTGCCACGTGTCGACGTTGCAGGAAGCCACTTGTCGCGACTACACAAAGTCACGTGTCAATATATAATTCGTCCACGTTTTGCGCAGTCAACTTTAACCGTTTGATCGTTTGCCACGTGGCGAAATGTGATTGGTGCGTGTAACCAATAGAAACGTGCCACATCACTGCTTCAGATCAGATGAACAAATTCATCTGTGTTGCCTCACTCAATATTTTTCGATCGAGTTTTCGTTGATTTGACGACCTTCCCGATGTAATTTCGCTAAGAAATTTTGGCAGGTAACGTTTTCAAGGTCGCCGATCTCAAATTTTTTGTCGGAATTTCAAAATTTCAACTTTCAAAATTCGACTCCGGACAGACTCGAACCAAAAACGACGTTTGAGACGGAAAGTCGAATACCAAAAAATCACAGTAGACATCCTAAACAGAGACCAACAATATTTTCGAAACATATTTGAAAAACTCATGTTGGCTCTGATACGAATGAAGGAATCATATACCAATTTAACTAATAAACAATATAATAAATATGTTCGACTTATTAACATCGATTCCAACGGAAGCTAGCAGCAGAGTAGGACCAGGTTTATGTTGGTCTTGCGAGCAAACTACGGTTAAAATGTCAACAGTAGTGCTCGACTGTTTCACAGTTTAGATGTCACACGTGATCTGTGCAGCTTTCTCTCTCTCTCTCTCTCTCTCTCTTTGTTTGTGTGTTATAAACCTCTAACGGGCTAACAAGCCTAATGGGCCCAATCAACCTATTTCATTCCTAACTCAATTGGGTTTGTCAATTGGCCTCGGCTCACGTCCTGATTCATACATTGACTAACCGACTTTGATTCTCCTCAATTGGGCTTTCCAATTGGTCTCGGTCCACATTCTCGGTTCACAACTCGACCGACCGAGTTTGGTTCACCCGTCATGAGCGGACCGCATTTTCCAACATATACAAAATACAAAAACTATGTCATATTCATGTTTTGATCAGAGCTAAGAATAATTATCATTTTACATTATGTATAGAATAATTATCATTTTACATGATATCTTAGCAGAGCCGTCTCGATTGTAATTGGAGCATTAGGCAAGATTATATCCTCGATTGGGCCCTTTTATATGAATTATTTTTGAAAAAAACAAATATTTGAAACAATAATGATTTGATTTGTGTCTCAAAAGTTTTATTGATGTATTTCATTTGTGTTGGTGAAATACTAAAATATAAAATAAAAATTAAATTAAATTAAATTACATAAATTAAATAAAATATAGAGAAAAAAATATTTTTGAAGCCCTTTTTGTTTTATATCTTAGGCCGTTGGCTACTTTGTCTAATCACAGAGTTGACATTATATTTTCGATACCAAGAAAACAAGATTGTTTTCTTAATCCTTGAATTTTCTCATTCGTTTTTAATTCTATAAAGTTTTCCACTTAATTTGGAAAGGAGCTAATTAATTAGGTTGAAAATAATTGGAGAGATTTAGATTATCAAATACTCTACCTACATCAATGCCTATAAAAACTTGAAAACTCTAGAACAACACAAACCCCTATCAATCAACCCAATTCATCACTCTCATAGTCATACACACTCAAAAAACCAAAATGGGTACTTTAGTGGGGCATGCATTAATAGGCATGGCGTTCTTTTTACTAGGTTCATGGCATATCTTTAACCAAATGAAGATGTATGCTCAACAACCAAGATCCTACCAATGTTTCATTTGGTTTCCTTTCAGAAAACTAAGGCACTTAGAGCTCTATTTCATTTCATTAGGAGCTTCTATCTACATATTAATGGAGCTCTTTCATAGCCCTCCAAGACACCAACCGCTTGCTTCTGATGGAACCATACCAAGATCCCATCTCCACAACTTTGAACACTCCACAATTTCACTATCTTTCGTTGTTTATGCAATTCTTGCCATAGTTTTGGACAGGGTTAAGGTTAAATCCGATCATGCTCACGGCGGCCTCGTACAGTTTCTTGGAGCCATTGCTCTTTGTCAGGAACTTCTCATTCTCCATTTTCACACAACAGATCATAAGGGTCTAGAAGGGCATTATCATTTTCGTCTCCAAATCGTAATTGTTATTTCGATTGGAACCACTCTCATTGGTATCGGCCATCCTAAGAGTTTCTTAATCAGCTTCATCAGGTCATTCAGTCTGATACTCCAAGGTTTATGGCTAATTGTGATTGGAGTAATGTTGTACACTCCAAGGTTGATGCCTAAAGGTTGCTTCATTGACCTCAAAGAAGCCAACCAGGTCGTTAGTTGTCCTGATGAAGAAGATTTACGGCGTGCTAAGTCACTAGTAAACCTCGAGTTTTGTTGGTGCGTAACGTTAATCACCATTGTTTTGGTATGTCTTTACGTGACAATGATTGAAACTTACGGCAAAAATGTGGAGTACACATGTTTAACAAAGGGATTGCATGACGTACAAGCACAGGAAGACAATGATCATGATCCCAATATTGAATCACAAGAAGGAAAAAGTTGGTAAATTCTTTCGCGGGAAGATTTAGTCTGGGCTTATATATGTTAACTGTTTATTGTAAACACTAAACGTGTTTGTGTGTATCTATAGATCGAAGATTGAACAAAGACGAAGTTATTAATCTTTATGTGTTTTATCAGTTATTTGTAACTTGAACACACCAATTAGTCCTCCCATTTGTAATTAGTAATATTGGGAAATATTACTATTGTAATTTATATTTTAACTATCAACGTTAATGTTTAGGTAGTTAAAATGTAAAACCGTGAGAAGATGTCTCTAAGTTTTTTAGCATTAATGGGGCTATTGTAGTATCACAATTTCATATCACGATTCTAAATTGAGACAAAATATCACTTATAAGTCTTATTCTCTCAAATTATTAGACTATTTTTAAGGACACAACTGTGATGACCCAGACTCATAAAAGACAAGTTTTTTTTTTAAGTGGAGAGATCGAGGCAAATCATGATAGAACTCCTCTCTCTTCCTCTCTCCTTATCTTGCTCTCTCTCTCCACTATCGCTATTTGAAATTACGATTTCAAATCATGATTGTGACGGTAATGAGAGACGTAACACTTGCAGGGGAGAGAGAGAAACCATCGCTGGCTTGCGACGACAGTGGCGGCGGATGACACAATACGGTGGTTGACCAGCATGAAGTTGACGTTGCAACAGAGTTGTCGACTCTTTGTTCTTTGAAAATTATGCTATTAGTTCGTTTTGTTTTGTAAAAGTATGTATGCAGTCCTCTAAGTTTTAATGTAAATGTTTGTACACATAAGTATACCATTGTATATTTGTGTAAAAAAAAAAAACAGTTTAAAAAAATTATAAATGCCTTTTACAACCTTGTATACCAGTGTACCCTCGTATACACTTGTATACACGAACAAATCAACTTAATAAAAAAATAAAAATATCTTGTACACTTGTGTACACCAATGTACATTTGTGCATATTTGTGTACACCAATTGAAATTCATTAAAATAGCTTTTCTATAAAAAAATGTGAATTTCTCATATACTTTTGTACACCATTATATATCTATGTACACTTGTTGGAAAAATTAGATATTTTCTCCAAGTATTTCAAAAAAAACTTTAATTTCTTGTGAGAAGTCAATTTCTCGAGAAAAAGTAAATCTTTCACGAAAAACTTTAATTTCTCATGAATTTTTGAAAAAGTAGTATATGTTGGCTTCAATGAAATTTTTGTTATCTAAAATCTAGTGGACATTTTTCAGATTTGGTATATTACTTTGGTCTAAATGTGTGATTTTCCCTTGATCTTAGGCCCATTAATTATCAACAAGTTTATTGAGCCTATTCTTTATAGTTTTCTGTAAGCTCCATCACAACTCGGCGAGAGCCATTTGTGTCAGAAGCGCAATGAACCATTACCAAAATGAGCTTCCAAGTTCCAATATTTCCAACCATACAAAATTGACTAATTCTTTATTTTGTTGAATTATTCAATATCGGACATTCCAAATTAACATATGAATTAATTATGAAACATTGAATTTTGCCATCCTTTTCCTTTATCCTTTTAGGATGTTATACTCAAACGGAGACAATCATATCATCATCTTTATTTTTTTGAATAATTTTTAAATTTCATAAATGTTGGCACATCAATGATAGCTTCTTTATATCCTCTTCCAAAATCGAGAAATGCCCATCTTTCGTTCATTTTTTTAAATTAAGGTTGCGAGGTATTTAGATCTCATACTTGTTTGTACTTCGTGTAAGTTTTAGTTAAATAGTTATGAAATAACCAATTGGAGCCCGTCTAGCTCAATCAATAGAGCACAAGGCTCGTGGACAAAAAAATAGATAGAGCACAAATATCCCACATTACTTAGGTTGTGTTGGTCATTTGGATTTATAATCAAATGACAATTCTTTTCGAACAAAATACCTTTTAGAAGTGAGTTAGATTCAATTTAAAAAAAAAGTTAATTCAAGAAAATCTTACGTTATTACTTACTAGGACACATGTTAACATAATTTATACAAACTTCTTAGCTCCTATGTTGTATAATAATTTACTGTAATCTCAACAAGAAAATGTAATTCCTTGAAAAAGAAATTGCAGAAAATTTCTGGAAAATTGATTGTAGAAAATTATTATCCTTCAACGTGATCTTTCATACCATTGGAACGTGAAGTTTAGAATCATCAGTTCATCTATACTTTCCTTCTTTGGATTTGTTTTCAGGTTAATACCAATTAAATTTCTAGAATGAAAAATATTTCAATGACTTACTGGTTACCTGTACTGCAATTAAAGCAATTAAACTACAATTAACACAAATACACAGGTGTGGGCATGGGCCGGGCCGAGCCACCCCTAAATCTCAATGGAGCTGGCCTGGCCAAGCCCGATCAACCAGGATGAAGGTTTGGCCCAAGTCCGCCCATCCAAAAGGGCGGGCCGGCCAACCCACATGCCATTTTTTGAAATATTAATAATTCTTTATTTTTTAAATTAAAATATAATTTAATACATACTTTATTATATAAATTATATTTTAATAAATATTAAACAACTCTTAAATTTGTAATTGACATAATTTTTACTAACAATTAATATATAATATATCAAATTAATATTAATATATTATATATATATAATATAAAAAAATATATAATATATATCTGTACCGAGCCAGACCAGCCTGCCGGGCGATCCCTAAGCCCAAGCCCGACCCTATTTAATTTATAAAATAGGCTTTTTTCGGGCTGGGGCCGGGCTTAAATGGCCACCCCTGCAAATACAGAGTACTGTTTGCTACCACCCACTGTATTTCAGCCCATAGCTTCTATTTGTAATTTCAGCTTTTATTCTGACTGCATCATCGAATTACATAAACTTAGACCACCATTAAGAAAAGATTAATTAAAAACTGAACATGCATTAGTCCTCATAAGTCACAATCTTCTTTCTGTAAGAAGTTTCTCAAAATAGGTAATTAATTGATAATTTTAGTCATCTTATATGACCCGTCAAAAAAAAAATTCTTGTGCAATTTGTTTGGAAAATATTTTTGGTGGTCACGGACAAGTCAATTTTCAATTTCCAAACTGATCTTTCATTCGTGGTAGCCGTTTTTTGAAAATTCCTTTTTTTCAGGAAACAAATAGATTTCGCAATTGGACATCGGCTTGACCATTTAAACGTTATCTCACTGCATGGTCTGAAAAATCATGTCAGCACCGGTTTAACAGAATCACACCGACGATCGATATTGTTGGACACTAATACGAAAATTTTCGCTAAATTATTTATCAGTTATAGTGTAATGATCTCATATCGATTAGAAGTCAAGACAAATAGTCGTTTATAATGACTCTCTTAATTTATCTCATCGATATGGTTTTTTAAGAACAAAATCATGATGATTTAAGTACATAGTGGACAAACTCAACACCAGAAATTGTTAATAATTATTATTCCTTAAATTTTCAATTTCATAAGTTTTCATTTTTTTTGAATGATATTCGAAAATTTCATCTTAATTGATGGAAGAAAAAAGTTTCGGCTGGCATAAATTTGTTGACCAACTATTTTATTATTAAAAGCTCTCTCATATTCTTAAAACAAATATTGATGAATTTGATCATCGAACCAAACTTTCCTGTCAATCAAGAATAAATAAGAGGAATATTAATATTGATAATTGAGTTACTGAATTTTTAAATAAATATTAAACATTCATACAATATAATCAATCAAAATATGTGACGTAAGTCATTACATAAATTATATTTCAATGTCTAATTTGATCATTGATGCACGTCATTGATGACCTGAAATCCTCACAGTGGTGATCTTTTGAATATTATAAGGACGTTATAAACATATTTATTATTCTTACATATTCAGTTTTTAGAAAATATATTAATTTTTTTATTATATATTGTGATTCTAGAATTTACTTCTATAATTAGGTCTGTAATTTATCAAAAAACCAAATATTATCGATGAAAAATTGTGTTAGAATGATATGGGTTTCTCTTCTTTAATTTAGAGATCTTGAGTAAAATTTGTTATTAAGAATTTTTAAAATTCTATATAGTTGGATGATAACAAAATAAAATGTAAAAAACAATACTTTTTAATTAATTTGTGCTGAAATAATATAAAGGTGTGGAAGGTGAGATTTCAAGGAAACTCAAATAAAAAGACTACAAACTAAGCATAAAAAACGACAGCTCCGTTCCGTATGTTGATCAAAAACTTTTAATTGTATCAATATTATATAAACAAACTTTTAATTGGCTGCTAGAACAAAAAGAAAAAACCTAATTGGCTACTAAATGTTGACCGTCCAATTCTCATTCGACCATATTACCCTTGGCAAGGAAACAAAAAGTTCTAGAATTTGATCATATGGACCATATTGACCTTTGAACGCATAAGCCAAGGTTTTGTCTTTCAAATTTCACATTAGTGTTCTTTTCATGATCTCCAATCTTCTTCAAGGTTCAATTGAGAGAATGTAATAAAATAATTAAGTGTGCTTGTTTATGATAAATTAAATAAGGCAAGTTTCAAGAGATCGGGAGAGAGCATTAATATTCTAATCTTTAAAATAGTCATATACTCTTTGTAAAAAAAATAAAAAATTAGATGAATTATATAATAAAGAATAATTTTTAAAAATATATTATATTTAAATAATATAAAATCAAATGAAAAATCATTTACTATTATTTTGTAAATACTTTTCTTGTTTTAAAAGTGTGTTTTATTTTTGAAAAAAAAAGTGTATGGTATGTTTGTAAAGAGCCTTTTTTTTAATAAAGAGATTGGAATAAGCTTCATCTCGTGTATTGCAGAGGCCCATAAACAAGACCAATTCTCCCAACGCTATACACTCCATAAACGACATCATATATTTCATAAGAAATTAAAATCGGGTAGTTATTTAAAGAACGCAAACCTTCATTTAGCGTCGAATGTTGCTTGTGGAGAGTGGAGTTTAAATGGTAGTGAATTAAGTACGATACATATGTACGTTTACGATGTTTTTTAGCATAAAATAAAGTTGCTTATCGACGGAGGAAATTGCGTGCAAGGAAACATCTGAGAAGATGACTTCATGGAACCATATTGATAAAGACACCTCTTATTACTTAATTAAATTAATTTTTTCATTAATTTATTCACGTAATGACAAGTTGCTGTAGTCAACTTTGGCAATTTATTTTCCTTCCCGTCGTTGTCTTTTTTATTTAAAAATGCGAAAATGCCATTTTATTTGTGGATAAACCCAAGCACATCCACATCCTGTCAAATTTGTTTTCAGATCAAATGATTACCCCGATTGAATTTCTCTCTTTGAATTTTCAAATGTGCATAGGCATATTTGAAACTTTTTTATATATATATTTGACGTTCGTTAAAAATTAAATTTTTAATATTAGAAATAACTTTAATTAAAAAATATTTGAAATTATTATTTTATTTTTTTATTAATTCCGATAAGAACAAATAAAATAAAGTATAAAAAACAAATTGATATACAATACCTAAAAATAATGGCTCATAGTATCTTTTTTCGAGTCCAATAATTACATAAATAATTAAGTTTTGCACGAGTCTGATAATTATATGATTTAATTAATCTATTTATAATTTATTAATATTGAAATTATTTTCTATATTAAATAATCAAATACTTGATGAAAATATTTGTTTTTAATTAAATTAAAAAGATAGGACTTATAAATTGATATATTATATAATAAATGAATAGGGAAAATATTTATACGTATTTTATAAACTAAAACATATATACGTAAAAATATGGCGGGGCAATTAATGTACTAAAACTAGGCACTTGTAACATGTATCAACGGGCCAATTATTTAAAAAAAAAATCATCACATGATTCGAGTGGAATCTCAAGTAGAGAATACAAATGAATGAATAATAATAAAACCTCTCGGAGCCACCAAAAGATTCATTACATATGCGTTGATCGAAAACAATCTATTACGACACATTAAAATAACTGTCAATCCAACCAAGTACGGCTTCGACAACCAAAAGAAGGTTTCTTGTAGGAACAGATGTGAATACAAATAGCGACAATTTGTATAATAATCAATTGCTTTCTCATGTCACCATTTGGTCCCATGCATTAAATTTTTCTTGCTTGATCAAAACGTTTACATCTCTACCATTCCAAATCCATCGATCCGTTTTAACCGTCGCCAATATCAGCCTTTTAATTTAAATAAGATAGCGAGTGGATTTTATCTGTTAAAAGACCCCAAAAACTAATTTTTGTTATTTTAATTTCAAGAATGATTAGTCATTATGGAAACAATAGACACACGATACTCGAGTGTTACTGTCTATTTATTTACCATTCAATCTAGTAGAAACAGTTACTCGAATTCTTTCAAACAAGTCTCCTTGTAGGTTGGCTGGAACATATACATTACATACATACTTCTACGAAACTACCCTTCACATGCATATGAAACACATGGGAAGCCCATGACCATGGATGACTTTGAATTAGGGGCAAAATAGTGATTACACATAATAGTTTTGGTATAGTCGAGCAAGTCAAGTCATCGCAGTCTCTCTCCCTAGATATAATTGAGTTCTAGAAGACTGCTGCTTCATCTCATAGCTAATTTAAGCTGCCATATTAATTTTGGTCATCTAGCTGGGAAGGTTTTGTTTCACTTCTTCTCCAAGGAATTACTTAATTTTAAACCAAAAAAAATTACTAAAATTTTCCTTTAGAAGCCTCTAGGCCTCCTAGAATTTCAACCTTAGCTATCCCCCTTTTAAACCTCCCCACAAGACCAATCCTTAAACCCAACAAGCCACCAACAACAACATCACCACTTTGAGTCTCACAAAAACAAAAAACACAAACTCAAGAAACTAAACCAAACTCAAGAAATTAAATTCACTTTCATATGGGTACTTTGGTTGGTCATGTAGCTCCTGGTTTTGCCTTCCTTGCTCTTGGTTTTTGGCACCTCTTGAACCACATCAAGCTCCATGCTCAACACCCAAATTCCTACACTTCCCTTCCATGGTTCCCAACCTCAAGAGTCAAATACTTGGAGCTTTTCTTGATCATGTTGGCTAGCTCTATCTCAGTTTCCATGGAGCTCTTTATTGGGCCAGAAAGACACCAACCTTTTGACCCAGATGGAACCATACCCTCAAATCATCTTCACAACTTCGAACATTCTTCAATCTCCATGACTTTCTTCGTCTATGCAGCTTTCGCCATCATTCTTGACAAAACCCAACCCAAAGCTCGGTTTGGTTTAACTCAATTAATTGGAGCAATCACTTTCGGTCAACAACTATTTCTGTTCCACCTTCATTCGGCTGATCACATGGGTGTTGAAGGGCAATACCACTTGCTTCTTCAAATCGCCTTAGTCGTTTCCTTAGCGACAACTCTCATGGGTATTGGTTACCCCAAGAGTTTCATTATTAGCTTTATTAGGTCGAGTAGTATTATGTTTCAAGGTGTTTGGTTGATACTTATGGGTTATATGCTTTGGACTCCATCGTTGATTCCCAAAGGTTGCTTCATTCACTTGGAAGAAGGACACGACGTCGTTCGATGCTCCGACGATGAGTCACTTCATCGTGCTAAATCACTAGTCAACATTGCATTCAGTTGGTTCTTGATTGGACTCACCATTTTTGTGGTGACATTTTTTTTGGTATTGGTCAAGTTCTATGGTGAGAAAGTTGAGTACATGTCATTAACAAAGAATGAAATTGAGTTTCTAGAAGAAGAAGAAGAAGAAGAGAGTGATGACGTGGAATCCCAGAAGAAATCCAAGAATTGTGATCAGTCAAGGAGTTTTATTCAAGATATGGGGAGAAGCTTTGTGCCAATTGAGATGGAAAGGTGATGATCCAAGAAATTAAATTAAATCATTTAAGTTAAATTGGGATAAATGAAGTAATTAATAGAGTGTTGATATGATTAGGTACATATGTGTACAAATGAAATTAGTTAGGTTGGTGGGGAACGCATATCTTGTTTAAGTTAAGCTTTTCAATAATGTTGGCTTAATGAGAACCAATATGATGGTTTGGGAATTATATTAGAAGGGGAATTGGTGTGGAATTGTTTTGGATTGGAGTTGATTGGTTTTAGCAAAGGAATGATATCATTGTGTTTGTATTTAGTTTTACACTACGATTTGAAAAGTTTGTCAAATCTACTATATGTTTATTTGTTCTATCTTGGTACGTACCACCAACTTAATTGTACAGAATTCTCCTTTTGATTTGGCAATAAAGTTTTAACGTTCATCAATTTAATGGGTTTTTTTTTTCAATTTGATATCACTCCTTACGTACACTTTGGGGCCTAATATTTTTGTGCATGCATTGGGTATATTTATGCTACCCATGCAAGTCTTTTTTTTTTTCCAATATATATATTGAGATGTACGTAGTTTTCACTGACATTAGAGTTGGGCAGCACTATAAAAGAGCAGAGCCCATAATTGAAGGTTTTCAGCCGCCTTTTTTTTAAGGTTTTTTTTTTACATAAATGTGTTCGCATTTCTGGCAGAAATACAACCATAATCGTTTATTTTCAGCCTCCTTGTGTTGTACTCAAACTATGATTATTCCAAGAGATTAATTTGAACTTTGAAAGTAACATAAATTTATTTTTTAATAACTAAATAAATATCACTAAAAATATCTAAATTGCTAATATCTGTCTTCTGAATCATTTTCAAAGTAATCTCAGTTGACCAAAAAAAAAAGGCTTGAGTTAGCTTCTATTATTGCAAAAGCCATGGCGGTGATTGTTGTGATTATAATAAAAGGAAAATACAAGTTGCACTAGAAAATGATAGTTTTAAACTCTCAGAGCCACATGATTAGGATAAGGTACACATTTGTTGTAGGCCTCTATGCCCAAGCACCCAACCGCAAGTCGTCCAAAAGAAAAATATTCAATCAAATTATTTATATATTTCGTTGCAAATAATTTATTCAATTAAAATGATAACATATGAAAAACATGATTAAAATGATTATTATTGAAATATCTTGATTTAACCATCGATGCCATTAGTTACTTTTAGAGAAATAATAGCTATATATATTTTATACAAATCATGATCAATTGAAATTTTAGATTTAAGAAAGAAAGAACCAAATGCTTGGAAATACAGATTAGCATATCTACACGGCCCATTAATTGCAGGCCAAATGATGCTATTAATATAATAAGGATTAGTTCGATTAAAGTGTGCAATAATCATTGAACTTTTTACATTAAAAATTCTTGCCTAGAATTTGAATATATTAACTTACCATTCTTTTTGAATCTACAGGGCACAATAAAACATGCAAAGAATATTAAAATTCTCTTTACAATATTCAGTTAATTTCTAATTATTAAGAATCATTAAAAATTATTCGTGGATGTATCCAGATAACACAAGCAAATATCCCTTAATCAGACCACCTTTCATGGACAACGAATTACAGCTAGAAAGAAAAAAAATTGAAAATTATATAGGAAAAATAATTAATTAATTAATTGCCCTTTTCTTGTTGAAGGCAAAAAAATATAAAGAATACTTGATTTTTTAAAATTAAATTATAGATAACAAAAATAAAGTGGAGCAAGTATATATATATGCGATCGATGACTTGAAAGACTCGTGTTCTTGGGTATTCTGTGATCATCAATGAATACAGCTCAATTCCAGAAACAGTATTGATTACAATTCCCTAAAACTTTATACATGTGTTTTTTCAATATAGTATGTAGTAGTTACAATAAATAAATAAATAATTCATCCCCATATATATCGAAGCACAATAGTTAGCTCGAAGTCCTTCTCATATGGATTTTCAGTCAGTTTTTGGCTAATATTTGTGTTGGTCTCAGATGATACAACCAAATTCAAAAGGTTCCAAAAATTAATGCAACTTACATGATATGACACACCATAAACCAAACAATTATGCATCTAATATTAGATTCCTAAGCTAGTGCAAGGCTTTTGAAATTCAATTTCTTTTAAAAAAAATGTTATTTCTGCAAAGGAAAATTTTACAATAAAAATTAAATTAATGAAGATTTTTATTCAAAAATTAATGGGTTTGTAGCTCATTTGATACTGGAGTCAATTCTAGCACTAAGAAGACAAATATTTGATTCTTAATAAGAATAAATAAAATGACTTATCAAAAAAGAATTTTTTTACCCAAAATCAACGGAGAAATGGTGGCCATAATATTGAAGGGTTTTACAATTTAAATATATTTGATCGGCAGATAGCATCGATACTTTGTTTAACATTCACGAAAGGTGAAATGATACCCTATAAATAATTAATAAATAAATAAATAAAAATATATATATATATATATATATAAAAGAGACCGATACTTTATAAATTTTATTGATCAACCCTCACTTATAACATATAAAAACCTTAGTTACAGACAAAGGACATATCCGGAGAGTACATAAAAGACAAAAAGACTACATAATAAAATATATATGAGCTTTATTACAGTATGATCGAATATAATGGAGTAATACACTTTTTTCTCTAATTTTGCATTGGACATAAAATGTTTTAAGATTGATCTTTAGGAAGAATATTTTGCTATTCGCAAAATTTTTTATCTAATTCAAATTCAAATTATTCATTAAAATTCAACAAAATATCTTTTGTTGATAAAACATGTGACTTGAAATTTTATTTATCTAAAAAATTTATAAAATTTTAGGAAGACGGAGTGATTTAATAAAAGGGTAAAACATTCTCGAGGACCGCTATGGTTTATTATACGTTATTTATGCTTGGTGTGAAAAGAGACTTTCTGGTCTCTGATATATATGCATCCATATATACAATTTTTCCTTACTTTTTCAGCATAAAAGTCGTCTTTTGAATTATAAATGCATGGAGAGAATTGTCGTTTTAATGGACATTACACGTATCGAAATTTAAACGACTTTCAACCAGAAGCATCATGAGCCGTTGGATTCTTGAGAAAGAAAAAGAATCAATTTTTGCTAATTTAATTAAAAAATTGGTAATTTATTAATGTAGTTTTATTCCCTAATTTCCTCTCAAATGTAAATATTTTACTTAAAGAATCTAAGATTTGGAGAATTGTTGGACGTGTGATTACTTATCACGCATGGATTATGGATATGTGAAGATTAGACTGTACATCAAGAATATTGTTGTAATTAAAATCACTAAATATATCATCCGGGAATATTACTTATTAATACTGTTGAGATTGGAGTGAATTCTTGATCAAGAATGGAGCCAAAGCCTTATAAAAAGTGATACAAGCCAAAGAATGACTGATTTGTAAAGGAAAAAGAGTTGTTAGATGGACACGGGGAGCTACACGGGCGTATGATTGACCATGTGATGCACTAGAATCGGAAGACACAAGAACTGGGCGGACACGGCCTTGGCCACGGCCGTGTCCGTGCCCATGTCTTGGCTTGTCTGGTCTTTTGGAGATACACTGACACGAGGAAATGACCGTGTCTCGATGGTCTTTGTCCGTGTCTTTATTTCACTGACCGTGTAACAAATTCTGACGGGATTTAGGGTTTCAATTATGGTTTTCCTAATTGGTTTTGACTTGTATTACTTGTTAACTAAATAAGGGGGGCTTGAGAACGTATTGGGAAGCTTTTGAACGCCGTTGTAAGCCGTTGTGCTTGTTTTTGATTCTGAATAGTAGAATTACTTGTGCTCTGCCCGTGGACGTAGATCGAATTGATCGAACCACGTAAATCTTGTGTTCTTGTGTGATTGCTCTTTGTTATTCCGCGTTATCTTTTATCGTCTGATTTCCTGATAAAAGCTTACAAGATTTGGAAGGCAACGACTAGCACATATGTATACGCTTTCGGGTCATTTATGCTGGAGGTGGCTTGTGGAAGGAGGCCTATAGAGGTTAAGGAAAATCCCGCAGAGGTAATTTTGGTATACTGGGTCACGGATTGCTGGAAAATTTGGGGCTATTACTGATGCAAGTGATCCAAAGCTGGAAGGGAACTATGTGACAGTGGAAATGGAGATGGTTCTGAAGCTAGGTCTGTTCTGCTCCCAATTTTCGCCGGCCGAGAGACCGAGCATAAGGCAAGTGATGCAGTACTTGGATGGTGCTGTCGATTTTCCTGACATCCGAATCCAGGGGGTTGGAAGTGGTGCATATTCATCAGGGAAAGATCAGAGTGCTTCTGATTTCATGTTGTCATTTCCTTCATTTTTTGACAAAGCGTCTGCTTATTCCTCCAATGTCAGTCTTGATTCCATCTTAACTTCAGGTCGTTGAATCGGTCGTTTCGCATCTAATCGGTGCATTACATCCTGGATTAGTGCTTTGAACCAGTCATAAAAAAATCCTGAACTGATGATAAACTATATGGTATCTGGTCTGGAGCATGTCTAAACCAGACAAAAAAATAAATCCTGTATTTTTCTTTTATGATGTTCGTTTCCGGGAAAAAAAGAAAGAGGCTTCAGTTTCCACTTCGTCATCAACTTCCTTCATAGTTTTCATGTCAGGAATTGAGCAACACTTGCTTCCTGCCGACAACCGTATTTATTACTCTTGACTACAGATGTATGGTTTGGTGGTGTCTCATTGTCATAATCATTTCATCATTTATTGACTCAACCAACTCTGCATTTTCATATTTAATTTTCTTGTCTTTATATCACATCGGCACATTGTTAAAAAATGATGCAGCATAACTTCCGTAATTCACAGAACAAGCTTTTCGTTGATATATTATGGTCTCGTGAATTCTTTAAAGTTGATCCTTCCGCGGCAAGCCCATTTAGACCTTTTCTGATCCAAACGATTAATATATTGCAAGTCCATTCTTCAGAATATAAAATTAGAACATTAAAATCATTCGTATTGTATATTACTGTTTCACAACCCTACGTCGTTACCATAGCTTCCTTCAACTGCTTTTACTGAAACGTTCAGGAAATCCATATACAGTTTTTCCCCCTTTTTTCCAGAGTACCAACTCGTTTCCCTTTTTTTTCTTTTTTATATTGCATTTCGTGAAACACGTGGATTTTCAATGAACACGAGTAATTGTACTAGTTTGACCTTTTTATCATGAATAGAGTTGAAGTTTTGAGAGTGAGGAAATAGATCGAGAGCAAAATGGAGAAAGCAAGTAGTAGTAGTAAATACAGCAGGTGGTCTCTCCATGGAATGACTGCTCTTGTTACTGGTGGTTCCAGTGGAATTGGGCTTATCTCTTTTCCTTTGTTTGTATATTTATTTGAATTTTTTTTGTGTTCTAGATATTGGAGATGATAAATATTGTATTTATTGTTTTTGGTTTTTCTCTTTCACATTGTTACTAGCCTATACTGAAAGATTGGATTTTATGATTCTGAATCCATGTTAATTTGAGCCATTTCTTTTGAAGTAAAAAACTTCAATATCTTAAACAAAGCTACTATTTTCATGTAACAGAACTATTTCTCTGTTGTTTCTTGATGGATTTCATTGTTCCTTCCAAGATCTTTTGTTTCTTTCAGAAAGCATGTTCACTTTTACAGAAAGACTGTTTTTTTTTTCCTTCTTTTTTTTTGTTTTGAGATCAGATATGCAATTGTGGAAGAATTAGCAGGCTTAGGAGCAAAGGTATACACATGTTCAATAGATGAAGTTCAGCTTAACTCGTGCTTAAATGAATGGAAAACAAAAGGGTTTCAAGTGACTGGTTCAGTCTGCAATGTGGCTTCTCGGGTTGAAAGAGAGAAGCTAATAGAGAATGTTTCTTCTGCGTTCAATGGAAAACTCAACATCCTTGTAAGTCATGCTGCCATTTTCTTCTCTGTTTTTCCAATATCTTGTTGGCCTGGATCATCCATTTTTTTGTGGCTCTAGGTAAACAATGTGGGAATAAACATATCGAAACCAACAGTAGAGTACACAGAAGAAGACTTCTCATTCATAATGAGTACCAATTTGGAATCAGCATATCACCTGAGCCAGCTTGGGCACCCCCTTCTGAAAATTTCTGGCATGGGAAGCATAGTTTTCATTTCATCTGCTGGCGGGATTGTAGGAATAACTGGTGGATCTATATATGGTGCAACGAAAGGTTTGTTCCTGGTAGATGTTCTGATAATCATCTCTTGATTTTACATTGTTGGGAAATTTGATTCTGAAACAAATTTGCAGGAGCAATGATTCAACTTGCAAGGACTCTCACATTGGAGTGGGCCAAGGACAATATCAGGACTAATTGCGTTGCGCCCTGGTTCGTCAAAACCCCTTTAACTGAACATGTAATATCTTCTTTCTGTTTCATTGATTACTAAGTGAACATAAATCTTCAATGTCATTACTTTTGCAAGAAACTGTTTCTGATTAGTCTTTCACTGAGCATCAAATGTTTTTCTTAAAACATCGAAAACTTTGTTTGTGACAGCGATTTACTGATGATAAGTATGCCGAGGCTATTACTGCCCGATCTCCTATGGGACGCATTGGACAACCACAAGAAGTTTCTGCAGCCGTGGCATTTCTATGCTTACCGGCAGCCTCTTATATAACTGGGCAGACTATTTGTGTTGATGGAGGAGTGACAGTGAATGGTCTGACCTTCCTGTCGAAGTAACTTCAAAGTTTCAACATATAATGTTTTCTGGGGAAAAAATCCTTGAATTATTGAATGAAAATATCTGACTTCCTCTGCTTAATGTTTACTTTGTTGAGTTTGCATTCAGGAGCATTTCAAAATTTAATTTTGTTGTCGTTTCAAAGTTCGACGATAAATTTGTAGCAAGGGAGATTTTGGCTGTGTACTATAGTGACTGCTTATTCTGTATCATAGAGCAGAGAAGGCATTTTATATACCACAGAGGATACAACTTAAGCATACCATGATATCAGTTCTAGAAACTTGCATCATGAAAATGATATAATCTTACAGTTGGTTTCTCAGGGAAATGGTTGATCAGTCTTGAAAGCCGAATCAAGGATATGGTGAGCCCATCAAATGAAAAACTGGTAATTTAACGACCTGTTGTTAGGATGGAATCATCACTAGACAAGGAATTGATAGACCCAACTGTTGAAGGAAACGACATTAAAAGATCAGATGCCTCATTGGAAGGTGCAAATATATTTATTCCAGCAGTGTCAGTTGGAATTTCAGGCAAGTAGGCATCACCATCCAAATATTGCATCACTTGTCTCATGTTAGGCCTCACTTCCGGCACCGAGTGTGAGCAGAAGAGGCCTAGCTTCAGAACCAACTCCATTTCATCTGTCACATAATTTCCTTCCAATTTGTGATCACTTGCATCAAGGATAGCTCCTCTTTTCAAGCAAGCAATCACCCAATCTACCAAAGCAATCTCGTTAGGCGGTCTATGAAGCTCCACCGGCTTCCTTCCACAAGCTCTCTCTAGCATAAAAGCTCCAAAAGAAAACACATCTGTGCTAGTAGTTGCCTTACCAAATCTTGCAAGCTCCGGAGCTAGATAACCCACAGTGCCAACTACATGCGTGGTTTGAGGATTGGTTCCATGATCGTACAGCATGGACAGGCCAAAGTCACCAAGTCTTCCATTCCAATCAGAATCTAACAGAACACTAGCTTTTATATCCCTATGCAGAACTAACTGTTCCCACTCCTCATGGAGGTACAGAAGGCCAGATGCTAGTCCTCTGATGATTCCGAATCTCCTCGACCAACTGAGAACTGGTTTATCATTGGCACATAGGATTTTGTCGAGGCTTCCTTTGGGCACGTAATCATAGACTAAAAGGAGTTCTTCTTGCCGCCTGCAATATCCGAGTAGCTGCACTAAGTTCCTATGCCTTAGTCTTCCCAAGCTAACAATCTCGGCCACAAATTCTTTCATCCCTTGTTTTGAATTATGTGAGACTCTCTTCACTGCAATCTGCACATTTGAAGAAGAAAGTACACCTCTGTAAACTTTTCCAAAACCTCCTGCTCCCAGAAGCTCTTTATCTTTGAAACCATTAGTTTCTTTATACAGATTCTTGTAGGAAAATCTGTGTTCCATATT
>CAODLS012827079.1:0-15542 GCA_948243855.1 Flueggea neowawraea
AAGAGTTCCATTGCATCCTGAAGATCAGGGAAAGGAATGAATATTAACAATTCATTGTAAAACTTATCAAAAAACATTGCATTGTAAATAAAAGTTTAATCATATAGCGAATGACAAATTATTATCGAACAAGAAATATAAGCTGTGAATCAAATATTAGACCTTTAATTAAATAAATTTCCAAGAAGGATGACAATTAAAAATTCTAAATATGAATTTTATGAGATAGGCAAAACGGATAACGTGAGTTAATTTGATTTTTTTACCTGAACTAGAGAAGAAAATTCAACAAGAAATCATGATAATGAATTTATAATGGTGTTTGGATGACATGAAAATATGATCAGTGGAATTAATTAATCTCAGAGGAGATGTGTTTATGTGGTCTGGATAAAATGTGTAAACTGCCTTCAACAACATCATTCGATTAGTTAGAGAGTTGAGAACTTCTGTAAAAGTTGCCTCAGCCATTCATTAATTTTACAAATAATTTCCTAAATTGATAATTTTGTATTTATGCTAAAACATACTCATTCCGTCCCATAATAATAGGCACTAACTATTTTTCACGGGAATTAAAAAATAGTAATTTTAGTAGTTAAACTCATTTAATTTCATAAATTTTTCCATTTATACCCTTTGAGTAAATATGTTTGATAACTAATGAATTAGTTAAAAAAAAGAGATTAATTAAATAAAGATAATATTATAACTTTGCTAATAATAAATACAATAAAAAAAAGTGTGTTTATATTTTGAAATGTCCAAAATAAGAAGTGTGACTATTATTATAGGACGGAAGGAGTATTATCTTTGACCTCTTGGCTAGAACATAAGTTTGAAAGAAAATATATTCGACAATTGAAATACTATTCAAAGTATAAAGAGCCAATTACACTAGAAGTTTGGATATTGATAAATAACAAAATTTAGACGCTTTCAATTAGGATAGATCTAGAGAGCTCGTACTTGTCAATGGAGAAAATTATATCTTTGTTTATATTAATAGACTTAATTATTAGGCCCTCCTGTCTTTTAAAATATTAATGAGAAGATACACATGACTTTCGTTTAATTTGGCGGCTTTATTCCAATTTTATCAATTTTTTCTTTTGTTCCAGAAATAATAATAAAAAAAGAATTTTAAAAAATTAAATTATCGAATTATGCATTATTTAGCATATACATTTACAGTAGACTATATACAAATATGCATTTTCCAAATCCGTTTAACTAAAGTTGAAAAAAAAAGTTACATATTTAGCTATTATAGCAATGCTGGTTTTCTTAAAAAAATATTATAATATGTTTTGTAATTATCTAATTATTTTAGTGATAACTTCTGAACATATATCTTATGGACATTTTTTATAAGTGCATATCAAATGGACTTATTAGGAGAAGAATATATTTCGTATTTAGCATATTATCATCCAAAATTTTACATAGTAAAAAATAAATATAAGTGACAAAAAATTCTATATTTTTTACAAAATATAAAGATATCAAGAATATAAAGACTCAATTTTTTTTAAAAAGGATTAAAAAAGAAAAAAAAAACTCATACCTCTCTTCCAAGCGAGTTGTATTTGCCACTACCATATATGACTGGAGAGCCTGTATCCGAATAAGTAGACTCAACCAAATCTGAAGAAACCGAAGAAAAGCTTGAGGCAACAGACAAATCAGACTGAACCGAATCAAACAAAAGTATGTCCACCACTTCAACTTCCCACAGAACCCAATCCTGAGTCACAGTCCTATGCGGAATGTCATGGGTGATGGAGTTCCGCCATGGCGGAGCTCCTCCATTTGCGCGCAAGAACTTCCCGCATCTCGTTCTCAATTTCACCGAGAACCCTTCGGTCCTCGGTTCCCAGTCAATAGCGCTCGTATCTTTTTCTGATCCTGACACGGTCTGTATCACCTTCTTACCGGCCGTACCGAACATAAACGACTCGTCCGAGGCTGTCAGGTATTTTTCGTAGTAACTCTTTAGTCGGATGAGGTGGTTACTGCCTGGAACAAACTCGACCCACCAACGGGCTCTTCTCGACGAGCCGTTTCGGCTTTGTCGGACAGTTTCCTCGTCCTCGTCCGCAATCAAGTACTTGCCATGAATACTCTTGAGTCTCACTGCTTTAGCCTTGTTGAAGAACTCCATGAGCAATTCCTGAAACTTATCAAGTCTTCAAATTGAAGTGAAAGAAACGAATGTTTTTGAGGGAGCAATACTTGGTTCTTTCTTTGTTAATGGGGAACTTACCTACTTGTCTTAAATAATGAAATTTGACCTCTTATTACATTTTTGACTTTATAGTTATTGACTTGATTAGCTAGTCGAACAAGCAAATTCGGCTACCCTGTTCCTTTTAATATTTCTAATTTTCTATGTTTACCAACTATTGTATTTAGAGTAGAAGCTTCAATTATTACGTTTTCTATTCAATTAAACTTGTCAAATTAAAGAAATTTCTACCGATTTTGAGACCCATTTGGGGTTTTACAGATTCAGAAAATATTCTATAGTAAATCTTTTAGTTTTAATAGGAACATATTAATTATTTTTGTGATAATAGAGTTTGTTAGTGAATTAATTAGGATGAGGCCCGTCCAGAAATAGTTGTGAAATTAAATGTTCATATAGCATTTACCAGTTCTGCCAACGTACCTTTTGCGACGACTTTGGTCAATACATGTGTTCATACCATATGATGGGGCTAACATTTTGTCGTCTTTTTGTGATGTCTACATCATGATTGATTAAAAAGAGCCAAAACTTACAAATTAAATATAATATTTTAGTACCGAGCCAAATCGGTAAGGCACTCTCTGTTGACGTCTGAATTTAGGATTCGAGTCGAGTGATATGCAGGTGTGTGTTAATACCTTCTTGTATTAGATTGAGGCAAAAAAAAGATAATATTTTAGTTCTTTATATTTGAAATTATTTGAGGTTATTGCCTTTTTTTCTTGATAAAAAATAAAGAAATAAATTTAAGACTTTGTAGTGTGGTTTGTTTGACAAGTAATAATATATATTCGTGATGATGATCATCAAGTTGTGTTGATGACACAACTAATCTCTACATTTTGAGATATTTCAACAAAACTTTCAAATATTTAAAACAAAACCATTTAATTCCTCAAGTCTTCTTCATCTTTAATTTAATTATTATTGTGGTTTTACGAAATTAATATTCACGATTACTCATAGTATTATATAAAAATAACAAAACAATGCTCTAAAACCAAATTAAAAATTTGATAATCTATTTGGATGAATTTCTGGTGACAAGTTCAACACAACAATTTGCGACGCTGTGTTATCTAATAAGCATGAAGGTTGCAACACTTCGTCGAAAAGGTGACACGCGCGTCCTCTCACCGGCCGCTTCTCACCGTATGTTCCGCATTTAAAAGCTTTAGACCCACTTTCGTTATATTCTCTCACCGAATCCAATGATACCCTTATCATGGTGGTGACCTTGTCGCTACTCGTCATCGCAAAGCACCTGAGGGAAACATCGAAGTTCAATCGGGTCGATTTTAATCTCAATTTGTTAGTGTCGTTGTCCTCTCTTAAAAGATCATTCTGCTAGAGTATTCAACGCATACGTTTATATGTTTAACGCCATCTCCAACCGACTGCAAAATGGAGCAAAAACTCTATTTGCAGTCGGTTTTATCATTTATGGTCTAATCTGGACGTATTTTGCTGCTGTAAAATGCGTACTGGTACTATAAAGACCTAAATTTGAGTCGCTATTAGTGCTTACTGCATTTTATTTTTTATTTTATTTTATTTTTTTCTTTTTGATTGTTGATTGGAATGTTAATTTATGTTTTGATGGTTTTGGTTTATATTATATTTGTATTTTCAATCAATTAATATAATTACTAATTAAACTTAAATACTAATTTAATTTGTTTAAAAATTATAGTAAAATATAATTAAATATGATTATGGGAGCAATTTTTCAATTTAGAAGATCATTGAGATTAATGTTGTGATTGTTTTTTCAATTATGCTGTATTTTTAATATTTAATTAAAACTTTTAATAAATTAAAAATATACTTTTATCCAAATTTATTTCATTTTAATTTTATATTACAAAAATATTTATTTTCAAGATTTATAAGTTATTAAATTATCATAATATATTTTTGATAGAAAGAATAAGTGGTAAAATTGAATATAAGTGTAAATTGTTAAATAATAATAAAAAAAGGTATGAAAAGAAATCTGTTTGAAATATTCGATTTGGTGTTGAGAATGAAGTTAGATGGCTAGAAAGACTTTTATTGTACCTACATTTTAGTCAGGGTTGTCTCAAGATCAATTGTGGTCTTAAGCAATAATATTTTAATAAATTTTAATGATCTTATATCATATATGATTGAATTTTGTTTTCATATATAAATCAATGTTTTTTCTAAAAAAATATATTCACGTAAAGAAAACATATTAATTTTAAATTTAAATATTTTTATGTAAAATATATATAGAGAAAATGATAAAAAAATGCATGTAAAAAAGAATTTACTATTTTTTTTATAAAGTTAAACTTGCAAGTGTTATTTTTATTTTTATCATTATAAGATCTATGAAAAAAGTTTATTTAAAGCCAAATACATGCATTGTTATGTTGATTTATACAAAACAAAAATATAAATCTAAAACTATAATAAAAGAGCTAATTCATTCATTAGAAAATTGAAATACTATCAAAAAATATATCCATATAGATCAAATAAACAAACTTTTGAGAGCGTTTCAAAATTAATGTTTTAATCAATTTCAAATACATTTTTGCTTTAAAGACAATGAAAAACTAATTAAAATTTTCTAAATTTGAAATTAAGTGAGTAAATCAAGTATATAGAAGATTTTACCAATATTTTAATTAAATATTGGAATCTTATTTCATAGGATCTATTACAATTTTTTAGGCCCTTTTGTAATTTCTTTTTTTTTTCTAATTTTAGACTCATTTTATTATTATTTTTCTTTTTTTTTTGTCTAATCAAGTGGATGAAATTTGTTTTTTAAAAATAATTAATTCAATTATTTGTCTTTTTTTAATCTTTGAATTTTTGAAAATGATGTTTATAAGGCCTTTTTTTAATTCTATATTTTTTTCAATATACAAATTTTTTTAAATAAAAAAAATATGGGACCCCACCAAAAAGTGGTGCCTTAAGCATAAGCATTAGTGGCCTATGTCTTCAGCGGGGCATGATTTTGGTATAAATTTTTTTTTGTATTTTGGTATTTATGGTGATAGATGGTTTAAGATCTACCCCTCAGTCCTCACCTATCTCACGTGGGAATCCAGAGATGTACGATAGGTGAACATGGACATGGCTAGTTAGGCCGTTCATAACGCGACTAGAATCTCGTATTAGTGTCCTAGACGCTGATATGGTGACGTGTTATTGTGTCCCCATGTCGTAGTCCGTTTTCATGCAAGAGGATACATTAATTCTTTTTTTTTAAATCAAAATTTGACCATTAGATTTTTTGATCCAACGGTCAGATTTATTCTAACGGATTAAAATAAAATTGTGTTTAGTGAAAAACTGAGTAGGTTTCCCGTGAGACTCTTAAAGTAATTATTGAGTTACGGATGAAAAAGCTGAGGGGTTAGGAATTGAAAATTTTAATAAAATAATAATAAAAATACTGAACGGATGTTCCGCGTGATGACTTCAGAAACCGTGAATTACGAGTAGTTAGGTATAAAAAGACAGACGTACGATAGGTGAACATGGACCTAGCTGTGCTAACAGTGTGCCAAGTGCCATGGACAAGGCTCGTTACTGCAACGTACAATTGCATGGCAATCAGACGCGGCTAAAGCCTAAACTCTAAATGTTGCACTCTCGCACATCAAGCAAAAGTCACATGGCGCCGAGGCAGGAGACCCCTCATATAATTAATGATACAAAGACTGAATTACCCATTAGTTTCTGAAGTTTAATCGAAAGCGCAATTTCGTCCTCTAAAATTGGTGCGAGTTTTAATCTACTTAGATACATTAATGAACCGATAAAAATTACTATTATTAAAGTTGTATAAATGATAAAATAGTTAAAGAAAAGTACATTTCGAGTTTTTTTTTATTTGACAACTTTATCGATGATGATAGAGTTGTTGTTTTGATATATTCCTACCTTTTTTTTTTCAAAATCAAACTACCTTAATTATATGACTTTATATACCAGTTAAAATAATTGTTGATAAGTATCAAATGTTAGTTTTGTTTTTTAGAATGTTGATTTTGAGCAGACTTTATTAATTGTGTAATTAAAAGAAAAAAAAATGTTACAAAATTCTAATTCTGAAGTTCTCTTTATAAAAAAGGGAAAAAATATTTTAATTGCAGTAGACATTTTACTAATAGTTAAACTCTTATACAACCTCACCTCATACCTTAATTTGAACATCAATCTTGGTAAGTTTTAATTGGTGGAGACTCCCAATTCTAGTAAAACTAAACATCAAAAAAAGTGCTCCAGGTTTAAGTTGACTTAAACAATTATTCTAATAATAATTCTCTTTTACAAACTTAATATATATCACTCCAATTTGCTAATAATGAAAGGTCAACTCTTTTATAAACAAAAAGAAAAAAGAGAGAAAGAAAGTACAAATAATACTCATGCCCGGTTCTTGGACTCCAAGACTACTTCAAACGAGAGATTACAATATCTCCTTTTGAATCTGATCATTCAAAATTTAACCAACTTCATCCAGCTCATGCTTAGCAGTTATAAAAATCCAACAAAATCAATCTAACATAATTCAAAACAACAATAAACCTTGCCATTTTCATTTATTTAACTCTTTCCCTTCTTGCTAATTCACATTTGCTTGACAAGTTTCTCTTAGGCTTTTATTTTGGCATACATGCTTACTTGCGCCTGGAATGTCTTTAAAACACGGCACGATCCAAGCCTGTGCAGCGTGTAAGTATCAAAGAAGAAAGTGCACTAAGGATTGTCTATTAGCACCTTATTTTCCTGGTGATCAACCCACAATGTTCCGAAATGCTCATCGATTGTTTGGTGTGAGCAACATTTTGAAGATACTAAAGCGAGTTCCTAAGGAATTCCATGAGGAGACTATGAGATCGGTTATTTACGAGTCTAATATGCGCGCAAGATTTCCTGTTCATGGTTGTTGCGAGGTAATTTGTCGTCTCCATTTCCAATTGGAACGAAGTATGGAAGAACTTAATTATGTGAGATCCTGTATCGCAGCTTGCAAGAGACAATGCAATTATCAAATAGTTCCTCCAAGTTTTGATTTGTATCCATCTCCTCAGTTGGACTTGAATAAGGATGATGATTATGATCAAGCAAAGGTAGACCTTTCGGGGGACCGACATTCTCCATCTAGTTACATTGAAGCGCATCAGCTACAAGATTATGTTATGCAAGAAGAGACGTCATTATCATCTCATGATAACGAGGACGTTCAATTTGGCAGAATTGCCAATGATGGACAACCTTGCCTTAAGCTCGAGGAGAACACAGATTATAAGAGAAGCTATTGTTCATGTCTTACGATAACGTTGATCCTCGAAAATCATAGAGAAGCTAGTCATTATTTATGTCTATTATTTATATTGATGAATGAAATTCATAGAAAAGTTATTGTTTATGATTTAATATTATGATAATTTTACACATTTTTTCTGATATGTTAATGGCATTGATTGTTACCGTGATTTATGATCATTTTCATATGCAGTTGGGAATCATCTTCAGTGAAATAAGAACATGGTTGGTATTTTTGAAGAAAGCACTCAAGAATCAGTTTCGTTAAAACGTGTGCAAAGAGACTTAACACAAGATTTGCTCGTTTCGAGTTTTGAATCAAGAACACGTGTCTATTCTTCATTCAATTTTGTCATATTTCATCTTTTTTCTCATTCTTTTTTTTTTTATATGTGAAGACATTGTATTTTTTTTTTTCCATTTTGAAAACATTTTATGCATAAGCAATACTATCTTTCCAATTAAGTTTTTTTTTTCAGGTCAATGATCATTCCCACAAGATTTTAATAATTGGTGCAGCATTTTTTTAATAAAAACTCATATTATGATTTATTATAAATATTTTAAAATTATTGTCCAAGTTTGATATAACCACCATAGTTGTAGAGGTCTTTTATTTATTTTTTTAAGTAATGATGACATGCTCATCTTTGATTTGGAAGCTCTAAAGAATAAACAACAACATTCTGTACTTATAAAATTACATATAGATGATTTATACTTATAAAATTACATATATATGGCGAATATTAATTCCTAAAATTTGATTAAGTACTTAAAAATTTGGTTTCTTTGAATTTATAGGTAACTCGGAAGCAAATTTGAGAATTTGTGTTAACATATGGAATGACGTATATACGCAATTATGCATAGAGTTTGATTTATATTAAAAAGAATTTGTGTTAACATATAGAATGACATATTTACGCAATCATTCATGCATAGAGTTTGATGTATATTAAAAAAGAAGAATAAGTAAATTCTCAATTAGATCCTACATCTATGCAAAATGAAGAAAAATGTATATTATGCAAAATGAAGAAAAAGGTATATTAACTTGCTTGGAGTGGATGATTGGCTTCCTCAAGTCGTATAATTATAAAACTTTGTCAGAACATGAGAAAAATATTTTTTGTTTGATAATTAATTAAAGAAAATATTTTATTCTTAAGTAGATTTGAAATTATTTAGATAAATACTAATTTAGATTTGTATTCGAATATTTTACCCTTAATTTTTTAGTTTCAGTCTTTTTATTTATTTTACAAATTTTATTTTATTTTAAATAAAATTAATTTTATCTCTGATTAAAAAAATTATCTCCAGATGTGATTATTTAAAATCAACTATATAAATGCTAGGATATGAGCAAATTTTTTAAAATACTTTTATCCTTCTTTTCAATTCTAATTACTATAATTGTTAGATAATTAATTAAATAAAGTCATTTATTATTAAATGAATTTGAAATTGTTCAGATAAGTAATAATTTGGATTTGTATTTGGATATTTTACCCTTGATTTTTTAGTTTCAGATTTTGTATATATTTTACAAATTTTATTTTATCTTATTCTAAATAAATTAATTTTATCTCCGCATAGTTTAAAAAAATTATCTCCATATATGATTATTTAAAATCAACTATATAAAAGTCAGGATGTGAAAAAAAATTTCTAGACACTTTTATTCCTCTTTTGAATTCTATTTTACTATAATTATTAGATAATTAATTAAAGAAAATATTTTATTCTTAAATGGGTTTGAAATTGTTTAGATAAGTAATAATTTACATTTGTATTTAGATATTTCAATTAAGATAAGTTATTTGTTTTTGACAATTATAAGTCTATTGATTTTTTTTAAATAATATGTAATTATCTCCACAAAAAAATTAAAATTTATCTATTTTAAATAATCTTTATCTTATTTTCAAATTTACCCTTAATTTTTTAGTTTCATTTATTTATTTATTTTACAAATTTTATTTTATCTTATTTTAAATAAAATTAATTTTTATCTCCAAATAGATTAAAAAAATTATCTCCAGATATAATTATTTAAAATAAAATAAATTATAATTATAACACTTATAAAAATCAAAATATGAGAATTTTTTTTTCAATATTTTAATCCCTCTTTTCAATTTTAAATTACTATAATTATTGGATGATATGGAATTGCAATTATTATCATCAACTACAAAGAAAGGATAATTAATTAAAAAAATATTTTTCATTATCATCAATGTGAATTATCCAGATAAATATTTATTTATGATAATATTTAACAATATTTGGTACCAAAATTATTTATCTCTATTTGCTAAATATTAGAATAACTGACATTAATTAGATTATCTTTTAATATATTGGTATAACCATATCACATATTTTTATTAAATAATTTTATTTTTTTTTCTTATTTTATGTGATGTATTTAAAGGAATATATTTATATTAAAAAATAATTAAATCATAAATAAAAAGACTCAAACAATGTACAACGTGTATATACAAAAGGCCAATTACTATAAAAGGCAATCACCAACTTTATGTCTACTCGATGTGCATTGATTGAATGTTGTACTCCTCTCTACTGAATTGCTTTTAGTTGAAGTGAAAAGCAAAATAAACAGTTTTGTGGTTGTTAAGACTAAGGACAAGCTCGAAGAAGTTGAAGAAGAATAGTATGTTCTAGATCTCTTTTCGCATGATAAAAAAAATAAAGAGCAAGATGAAATTAAGCTAAGGATATTTTGCTTGAAGAATGCTTTTGTTTGTTTATATTTTAATTTTGAATAAGATGTTAAGTTAAAAGCTTGCTTGGAGTTGAAAAACATTTTGAAAACCCTAATTGTCCACTCTTTTCTCAACCTTCTTACTAAAATCAACAATAAGTTAGTTTTGATCCGCAATTGGATTGA
The DNA here is from genome assembly GCA_948243855.1 of Flueggea neowawraea. Lineage (NCBI taxonomy): Eukaryota > Viridiplantae > Streptophyta > Magnoliopsida > Malpighiales > Phyllanthaceae > Flueggea > Flueggea neowawraea. The sequence goes on from CAODLS012827079.1 coordinate 10,491, forward strand.
AATTAGTCCACCAAAAATTGGACTAAAATAAGAATAAACAAGATATTGTAGCAGAAAGCATTCAATAATCAATTTCGTTAAAACGTGTGCAAAGATACTTAACCCAATATTTGCTCGTTTCAAGTTTTGAATCAAGAACACATGTGTATTCTCTCATTCAATTTTGTCATAATTCATTTTTTTCCTCATTTTTTTTTTGATATGTGAAGACATTGTATTATTTTTTTCCATCTTGAAAACATTTTATGCATAAGCAATACTATGTTTCCAATTTTTTTTTTTTCATTTCAATGATCATTCCCACAAGATTTTAATAATTGCTATAGCATTTTATTTTGTGAAAACTCATATTACGATTTATTATAAATATTTTAAAATTACTGTATAAGTTTGGTATAACAACTATAGTTGTAGAGGTCATTTATTTATTTATTTTTTAAGTAGGAATGATGATGTGGCCATCCATTGATTTCGAACCCCTAAGAAATACACTACAACATTATATACTTATAAAAATTACATATATATGGCAAATAATTATTCTTAAAATTTGGTTTCTTTCAACTACTATGTAAGTCAAAAGTAAATTTGAGAATTTTGTGTTAACATATAGAATGATGTATATATGCAATTATGCATTGAGTTTGACGTATATTAAGAAAGACGAATAAGTAAATTCCCAATTAGCTTCTACATCTAATAATGTGCATGAAGAAGGTACTTGAAGTATTATAATAGAAAAAATAATGCAAAATGAAGAAAAAGGTATATTAACTTGTTTGGAGTGGATGATTGGCTTCCTTAAATCATATAATTACTATAAAGGGCAATCATCAACTTTATGGTTGTTTGATCTATATCGGTTGAATGTTGGGCTCCTGCTTATCGAGTTGCTTTTAGTGGAATTGAAAAGCAAGATAAGCAGTTTTGTGGTTGCTAAAATTAAGGGTAAACTCCAAGAAGTTGAAGAAGAATAGGAGGGTGTTCTAGATCTCTTTTCGTATGATAAAGAAAATGACGAGTAGGATGAAATTAAGCTAAGGTTTTTCCGCTTGAAGAATGCTTATATTTGGGTTGTGTTTGTTTATTTTTAATTTTAAACAAACTGTTAAATCTATTTATTTATGTTTTAGTTTTGAACAAGATATTAAATTAAAAGTTTGCTCGGAGTGGAAAAACATTTTGAAAACCCTAGTCATCCACTCTTTTCTCAACCTTCTTACTAAAATCGGTTATAAGTTCGTTTTGATCCACAATTAGACTGAAATTAGTCTACCAAAAATTGGACCAAAATACGAATAAACAAGAATATAAATTGGAGGCCAGATCTAATTATATTTCAATATTTAAGTGAACTATTGAACTGTCAATTTTGAACTAAAATCAAGATCATGGTTGAAACTAAAATTTTTCAATATGCACATCAATTGTTTGGTTTGAGCAACATTTGAAATATTTTTGAAGATATTGACAAGTCTGATTGCATAAAAAGAGTATGTGTTAGTTGTTTATCCCAATTGAAATATAAACATTAAAAAGTTTAATTATCTGATAGTCAGTTTACAAGAGTTTATGCAATTATCAAATATCTTCGTCAAATTCATTGCATTGTTCATCTTATAATTAGAGCTAGACAAGATTAATAATCATGATTCAAAATTAGATGTTTTTAGGGTCCAACATTCGTCATCTAGTTACATGTATAACAATACCACTTTATGGTTACTCGACATGTGTTGCTTCAATGTTACACTCTTGCCTACCAAGTCGCTGTTAGCAGAAATGAAAAGCACGATGGATAGTTTTGTTGTTGCTAAGGTCAAGAGTAAGCTTGAAAAAGTTGAAGAGGAAGAGGATATTTTTTGGATCTCCTTTCAAATGACAAAAAGATGAAGAGTATGATGAAATTAAACTATTTTTTTCTTGAAAAATGCTTATTTTGGGTTTGTTTGTTTTTAATTTTGAACAAGTTGTCAAATATGTTTATTTATGTTTTAGTTTTGAACAAGTTGTTAAATTAAAAACTTGCATGGAGTGGAATACCATTTTGAAAACCCTAGTCATCCGCTCTTTTCTTACTATAATTTGTTATAGATCAACTTTGGTCTGCAATTAGATTGAAGTTAGTGCACCAAAAATTGGACCAAAATAAGAATAGAAATTGGTGAGCGATGATTTAATTATATTTCGACCTTTAGGTGAAATATCGAACCATCAATTTTCTATTGAATCTAAGATCATGGTTAAATCTAAAATTTTTCAATATGCACATCAATTGTTTGATTGGAGCAACATTTTGAAGATATTGACAAGTTCGTTTATTTTAGAATATTTTAGAATATTCTTGTATATCTTTAACTCTTGATTTGTGGCTTTAGTTTAGAAACTAATTTAGTTTTACTAACCAGCATTCCTTATCTTGTATTCATTCGCGTGCATAAATACGCATACCTCCTCAAACAAAATATTTCAAGAAATACAAATCAATCTCTTTCTCTTTTATCATGGTATCAGAGCTTTCTTTTATATTTTAAATTTTTTCTTTGGTCTTGTGTGGCTTGGTTCTCTATCTTGAAATTTTCTTGCCTTTGTCTATGGTCAAGCCATAGTTTTTTTTTGTTAGTATTAACACCAACATCTTTTCAAGAGACATTAAAGACTTTCTTTTGTTTGGGCCAAGAATTTCACATGGTTTTGTATAAATCATCAGGTTTCATCTTTATATATTTTATTTGTTAATTTTATTTTTTTGCTTCTAGTATAGAAAAGTTAGATATCTCACACCATATTGGCACTGTTTTTAATGGATCCAATTATGTGTTTTGGTCTCAAGAGATGTCTAGTTTTCTTAAAGGGCAAAGACTTTGGTGTTATATTTTTTGTGATGTTACTAAACCAGTCCAATAGAAAGATGAAGAAGATACAAAATTTTATGAATGGCTTAAAGATTGGGACATTAAGAATCACAAAATTCTTACCTGGCTGCGCAACACTTGTGTCTCGTCTATCAAAGTTCAATTTGGGCAACTTGAGACAGCTAAAGAAGTTTGGGATTTGTTAGCCAAACGTTACTCAAATACTGATGTCATTCATCGCTTTCACCTTTATGACACTATCAGCCGTATGCATCAAAAACCAGGTTATTCAATTAATGACTTTTTATCTGAGATGGGTGGTATATGGGATCAATTGTCACTACCTAAACCACAATGGTATGACCCACATGATGATGCACTTTATGCTAAAGAAAGGGATGAATTGTGTGTCTATCAGTTTACTTTGGCTTTGAATGATGAATTTGAGTATGTTAGGTCCTCTCTACTGTATAAGGAATCTTTTCCCAAACTTGAAACTGTGGTTACAGAATTACTAGCTGAAAAGGCTCACCTTTCTGCCTTGATACCTCACCAATCTATCTCCATTATTTCTACAAACACAATTCTAGCAACTTCATAGAACAAGGTCTGCATGTATTGTCACAAGCCAGGGCATGTCATTTCAGAATGTTTCAAGTTACAAAATAAGAAATCCAAGTCTAGCCAGAACTCTGTTGCAAACATTGTCGTTGTTGCTACTAATGCTTCGTCTGCCTTATATGACCTTCTTAGTCATGTTGATTTGGATACTCTAAAACAAGCTTTAGCTCAATCTTTTACTGATAATACCTCTACATCTGTTTTATCTGTCACTTTAGGTACTTCCTCCTCTTTATTTTTTGATTCTGGTTGTTGCAACCATATGACTGCTGACAATCACCTTTTCCAACATAAAATTAGTGTCTTTTATCCTTATGTTATACACATTATTGATAACTCTTGTATGTTTGTTAGTCATATTGGTGATGTTTCCACTTCCAATTTGTCTTTGCCTAACACTTTTCTAGTTCCAAAACTTTCTTTAAATCTTATCTATGTGGATCAATTATGTGATCTTGGTCTTGACTTACACTTTTCTCGTAATCGCTATTACGTGCAAGATACATAGACAGGGCAAATCCTTGGGACATGGCGTAAGGTTGATCGTCTGTTTGAACTCTTCTCCCTTCAATTGTCACTTCAAAATACCTTGGTGGATGTTGCTACTATGACCCCCATCTGTCTGACACTCTCGTCTTTCCTATGTCTCTTCTTCTAAACTCAAAATTTTATGTTCTACTGGTGTGTAAGGGCAAACCAAATATGAGGATTTTGATTGCACTTCTTGTGAACTTAGAAAACATTATGTTTTATGATTTAATAAAAGTAATTTTGTTTCTTTTGCTATTTTTGATCTTGTGCATACTGATATTTGGCGACCATCCCTGATACCTACTATGTGAGGTGTTGTTTACTTTGTGATTTTTGTGGATGATTATTCTAGGTTCATATGGATTTACTTCATGAAACATTGCCATAGTTATCCCAAATTTATGCTAGTTTTGCTTCTTTTGGTCAAACCCAATTTTCATGTGTTATCAAAAATCTTCAAACAGATAATGCCTGGAATACAGGGATACCGAATTCATCAACCTTCTCTCAAAACATGGCACTTCTATTCATCGTTCTTGTATGGGTACCTTTCAACAAAATGGTTGTGCAAAAAGAAAACACAGACATATTTTGGACATTGTAAGAACTCTTTTAATTTCTTCTGCTTGTCCTGAATGTTTTTTAGGCGAAGCTGCTCTCACGGTTGTTTACACTATCAACTATGTTCCTTCTGTTGTGATCAATAATCAGACTCCTTATGAACGTTTATACGGTACTTCACCCAACTACAATCTTCTTCGTGTTTTTGGATGTGCTTGTTTTGTTCTTCTACATCCACATGAACTTTCAAAATCGGAACCTCGTGCTTGTTTATGTTGCTTTCTGGGATATGGTATTGAACATAAAAGATACAGATGTTGGGATCCCATCTTTAAACGCCTTCGCATTTCTCGACATGTCACATTTTGGGAACATAAAATGTTTTCTTCAATTTCTCAATTTGAGTTGCCCAGCCATAACTCACCTTTCTTCACAAATCTCTATATTGATTTATTTCCTGAGTCTTCTCCATCTCCTATTAACC
>CAODLS012827536.1:0-34224 GCA_948243855.1 Flueggea neowawraea
AACTCTTCTAAATTTATTTTCTTTTTTTGTAATATAATATAAAAAAATTAAAAATAATAATTATAAAAATATCATTATATCTACCAATATATAACAAAAATAACATATATATTTAAATCAATATATAATACACAACAAAAAATTCCCAATCTTTGTTTTATATATTGATTTTGGTTATATATATATATATATATATATATATACATTTTGTTAACGTATTAGTCTTTTTAAAAAGGAAAAATCAGATATAAAAATTAATTGTAATTTGATGCTTTCGATCAAATTAAAATAATTTTAGTTATATTGATTTAATTCAATACATGCATATGCATTCACTTGATTAATATTATAATATTTGAATTAAAACCTTCTATTTTGATGAATTTATATATTTCTCTAAGAAAAAGAAATAGCATATTTAATTCATAAAAAACTTCGAATAAAATTATAAAATTTTAAATATTTAATAGTTTCAGTTTCTGTTGGAAAATCAGGTCCGTCCATGACAATAATAGATGGAATACGAGTCAATTAGTTATCGGGTTAACTAACAGAACCAACTAATTAATGATAATTAGTTGTAGACTTTTTAATTGGGTTAACTAAGCCCAATTAGAAAAAACACATGAGATTTTTTCTTATATGTATTTGAAAATAATACAGATAAGAAAGAGAGATAAGTGGATTAAAAAAATCATGTTTTGTATTGCAACAGAACGTGTTTTCTCACTCTCACAAGCTCTCTTCCACGTTCTTCACCAAAACAACAGAAGAAAAAGAGTTTTTCTTTCTCAGTCAATCCGATCTCGAGAAGGCATCTCAACGGCTTACAATCGGTAGCTCCCATATCCGTAGAGATCGTGGTTCTGCTATAGAAGTTTGTAAATGTCCTATTCTCTCAACTATTTATCGTTGCCCCTCCAGATTCAAGGTAAATGCTCTATCGCTCTTGATTTTCGCTGTGTATATTGTTGGTTTGTATGCAATGTGTATTCTTTTAGTTCTCTTTTGATTTGCAAATATTTTAATTTTTATTATTAAAATAATAATTTTAAATTTTTTAAAACAAAAATATATATTATTTATTAATTTAAATAAAAATATTGTAATTTATTGTACGTAGCACGAGTATTGCGCTAGTGGTGTATAAAAGAAATCCTCAAGCAAATGGAGAAACCCTTGTTCAATTTAACAACCATTACCGTTATAAAATACTATTTCAAAAAAGCTAAATTAAAATCTTGTTCTTGAGCTACACCATACTACTCCTATTCCAAATATTATACTACCTCTACACTAGAAACATTAGAACCGAAATCATTTCTTCGAACTTAAGTAGGATAGCCACCATCATAACAACTTATTAGACAATAGCTACTTGATAATCCAAGGTTGCCGAAGAGAAACAAATTTTAGTCGTCTAACTGCTTGATAATCTAATTATTAGACACTGCTAAAAGGAATTGTGATTAAATAGTTATGGGTCTTACATGAGATTAAAAGTATTATTGTGGACACTAAGTATTTAAACAAATCCTTTAGTCAGCAAATGATTATTTTTCAGAGAAAAAAGATCCATTAGGATTGTATTTAATGCTATAAAACCATTTCCAAGCTACTATATTTAATGCACAATGATGAAGGACAAAGGTCTATGTGTTTTTAAAAAATAATACGTTAATCCCCTCTTCCTTGTCATCTTTCCACACTTTCTGTTAAGAAGTTTGGGTATTGGTGGTTGTTTCAATAACAACATCTTCATTTTAAACCAAAAGGATTGTTGTAGTGGTTGAATGAGATGAAAATTTTTTAGTCTTAATGAGTTAGCTTTAGAACAATAAGAATTTAGTGAGTATTTATGGTTTTTAATGTTGTGTGTGGTGGAGAGGTATTAGACAATAATATATTTCTTTAGAGTGATTGATTGTTGTGTTAATTAGCTCATATAGGTGATGTAGTCGAGTCTGTATTGGAACAAGAGGTGATACCACATTGAGCAAAATTGGTTTGATTTTGGATAAATTTGGAGGTGATTCGGTGACTTCGAAATCCCTTTCGAGCTTGATATTTAGTCGAAAGGGAATAGATAAAAATGACGTAAGACAAGTATTTGAGATGAAATTATTAAAGGGTTTGAAGTTGATAAATTGTAATAACCATCTCTGTATATTCCATATTGTTATAGTAGGAATACTATAGTATTCTGTCTGGTTTTGAGGTGATTTGGATGTGAGGAATTTTAATTTTTGAGTGTAGAATCTGTTTGGTAGCAATCTACTTGTGTCCTGCATGCGATAGATGTTCTAGAAGTCATATGCGTGGGTAGAGGAAGGTTATGTGCACGTTGATCGACGTTTGAGATGGACCGTGAATGTATTTAAGCATGTCGACGTGAGTTGGAGAGTTATGTGCACGTTGGACCGTCAGTTGGTTATGAACCATGAGTGTGTGAAGAGATCTACGTGTCTTGTATATGGTAAAACGTGTGTTGATTTTGGATCTGAGATTGGGAAGTCATCAGATCAGCCATCTGCGTGCGTTAAGGAGGGTGCAACATACGTTAAATCAAGAACTATGTGAGTAGAAAGGGATACCGCGCACGTAGATCCACCTTTTCTGGAAGGTTGTAAGTAAACACAACGTGTCGGTGTGTGGGTCTATAAATACACCCAACTATTTTCCCTTCCATCATAACTCACTCTCAATCACTGAAATAACTCTCTCCATCATCTCTTTCCATTTCCTTTGCTTCTCTTGTTTCTCTTTGCTTCCATTTGGGTTTCTAAGGTAATAAACACTTTTTGATTCCTTCTTTTCTTATTTTTGATTCATGATTCATTCATATAGGGATTTGGCTGAGATTGAGAGATCGTTCTGATTTCTTTGTTTCTGTTGGATTAGAGTTTGTTGATGTTAGATTATGGTTGTTTGAGGTTGGAACTAATAGATTATAGCTTCGGTTTTGGGAGATTTTGTGTTTGAATGAGATGGGTTTAATCCGAGTATGGTTCCAAATTTCTATGAACTTATGGTTAATTTGGAGTTTGTTTCTGTTATATCTTTGTGAATCTGAGTTACAAATACTAGAATCATGCTTGGTTTTGGTTAATTTGACGATTAGTAGCTTGGGGTGTAAGAGGTCCGAATTGAAGCCTGGTGATTCTCAATGATTTTGATTTGTTTTGAGGAAGAGGATGTTTGATTCGTGTTTATGAGGATGATTAGAATTCTTGTGGGTGATTAGCTTGTAGGGAGTAGATCGTATTGTGAGTTTGGCATTTGCATTGCATTATATTCATACATTCAGTGCGGCCACAATACCACTTTTTGATACTTGTCATGTTGTATTTATAAGAGCTTCTTGTGCTTGCCAGCACAAGCAGCCACCCACCAGCGGTGTTTGATTGGATTTTTAGAGCTTTAGACATCCAGTGAGTGGATGACAGCTTTAGACATATAGACTGTGTCTCAAAACTGTATATTTATTTTTTATGTGTTCTATTACATATTTGAAACTTGACTAACCTTAGTTAAATACATAAATTGGATTATGTGAATAAATATTCACTATTAGTTGACTAACCTTAGTTAACTATATATATTATATTTTCTGTCTGTTTTTGAATCTGGAAAGGAAATGCTTGGTCTTTGATAAATTATGGTTTTGATTGTGGGACGCCTTCGCTACGGGGTACTGTCACGACACATTCTCGGGACTATAACCGGCGTACGAGGTGAACCGTCTATAGGAGTTCGGCCTATCCCGCACAAGCCTCAAAGTGCAGAACTTCTATCCAATTTCATATTGAAATAAATAAATCAATCAAATAAAGGATTAAACTTTGTTTATTAAAAGAAAACATATGTAATATTAAGCGCATAAAATATTTCAAATTAAAAACATTTGAAATAACAGAGACAATAACAAAAATAATAACAAATCCCATAGAAACCCGGTGTGGAGCATCTAACACAATTGTACATACGGGGCCCGATCAGAAGGCCTCTCACTGCCAAGCCAAACAACTCCTTATTGAGCTGTGACTGTTGATGATCGAAATCACCTGAAAGATAGAGATTAACAAAAATAAAACAAAGAAAAGGGGTCAAACTCAGTGAGGGACAACACTCCAGACAGCCTCACACGTGTCTCTAAAGACTGTTTTGAAAACAGTTTGAAAATACCACAAGTAAATATAATCAACATATATACATATATATACACGCTACATATGTAATAACGATTCAAAAACCGTTTCGAAATTGCTCGCAATCAAAGCAAACAGCATGCACGAAATCATTTCTAAAACTAAGCAAAATCTTTCCAGAATATTCTCAAAATAAATCAAAGCTAAAACGCTTTAAAACAAAGAGAGGTTCTTCAGAAAACCTTTTACCTTAACAAAGGTTCCAAAACAAAAAAAATTTAGACGAAACAGAACTTCAGAATAGGAAATACAAATCCTTCCAAAACTATTATCAAATATTTCATAAACAAAGCCCAAAACCTTTGTAGCTTTTCTAGAAATCCATAATCAAAGCTTCGCCACGTAAGCATAATAATACTAATAGTATTATTTTCAAAATCAAAACATATCTCATAGATATTAGAGTCAACACATATATCACGGATAAGGGACCATAAACAATACATGGTGTGGTCTGTGTCACTCTACCACCTCAATAATGATTGTGGACTCTGCCAATAATCTAGAAACCAATCATGTGTTTGACTAGGACAACATAGCTACTAACTACTCTTGTAGCTGGGTATATCAAAGAATTGGTATACCAAAGGCTATGAACCCCGTAGTGAAGGCGTCCCGTCTCCAAAACATATACATAGTATAATTAAATCCAAAACATAACGGTCATGCAACCGAGTATATTAAAACTAGAGAAACATATATAAGATATAACTTATATATCAATATTCCAAAAACAAATAATTGGTTCTCAAAACCAATTCCATAATCCAAATATATATATATATATATTTCAAAAAAAAATATTTATCCCAAAAGATGTTCAAAAATCTAGACAAATACTGGTTATAAAAAACGTATCAAAATCCCAAAATAGGGTTCATAGAACAAAACATGCAGATCAGAATCAAAACAGAGAGAGATGATATATACAAAAGTATATATCAGTTTATCAAACACAGAGTTTAAATATCCATTCACCAGAGTCAAATTATTAATTTAACCAATGGTTAGATTAGTCCAATTTCAGAGTAGGTGTTAAACACATCAAAAACAATATAAATTTAAGAGACACAACCTATGTGTCTAAAGTTGTCATCCACTCACCTGAATGTTGAGCTTCCAAACACCGAATCACTGACCACCGATCGATGGTTGGTCATATCAAGAACTGAGCTAAAACAAACATTTACAAACATACCAAATACAGTGATTGTGGTAATACAAAATATGCATGAGATGCAAATGCATACTCAAACACCAACGACGTCAGAATCCTATTCAAATCGAAAGTCTATCGCTCATCGCCATTCAAACCTCGATGTAATATGATCATTGGGTCTCCAAACTGATCAGAATTTACTAACCAATACCCAAGGTATTTCTATCATCAAATCAAACCTCCAAAACATTCAGAAACTATATTTAAACCTCAAACTTGCAAAATATCAAGTTTCATCTCTGTGGGAAAATTACTCCAAAAATCCATTTTTCGATTCAACCGATAGAAATCAGTTTCAAACACCTAAACTGATCAAACTCAACTTAAGGAACTCAAATCTATGGTTGGTTTCTCAAAAACAACTTAAAATCATCAAAGATCTACACAAACCCGAATCAAACCCTAGGCCATTCAGAGCAACCTCAAATATTTTGATTCAAATTTTTATTCCTGTTAATCTAACCTCAAATAACCATAGATAATTATTATCTAACATCCAATCCAACAGAAACACCCAATCCAATCCTAGATGCAAATTCGGCCTAAAAAGAAATTTCGAGATTAATGTGTGAAAATGATGAAATGAGAGGAAAGAAAAAATGATCTTACCTCAGACAATCATCCTAAAAAAATCTCTCACATCCAGCTCATCAGAATCACCAAGAATTAAAACCCTAAAACAAATCAGACCAAAATTGGGTTAAAAAATGAGAGGCATCAAACGGATGAAATAAGGAGGCTAGAAGCTTGATCTTACCTCCAGAGATGTTTAGGAATGAAGGAGAGACCATGGGAGAGAGTATCAGAAGAGTTGAGAGTGATTTGAAGTGAAAATGAGACGGAATGATGAAAGAAGGTTGGGTAAGGGTATTTATAGACCCACAAAACCGACACGTTATGTTTTACTTAAGACTGCCCAGAAAAGGCACCTCTACGTGCACAATATCCCTTCTACGCACGTAGTTCTTTATTCAGTGTGGGTTACACCCTCTTCAACGCACGCAGACGACAGATTTGATGATTTCTCATCCTCAGAACCACAATCAACGTACGTTCCACCATGTACTATGCATGTAGAACTCTTCACTCACTCACGGTTCACAACCAAGTGATGGTCCAACGCGAACAGAACTCTCCAACGCACGTGGCGGTTCTTAGAAACTCTCGGCACAATCCATATCAACATCAACGTGCGCAGTTCCTTCCTAGAGCGCACGTAGATGGCTTAAGAACCTACGGTTCATTCCTAGATCATGATCAACACACATACTACGTATACAAAGCACGTATACGGCTCTACACAGTCCATAAACTCATCTGAACCACGCTCAACGTGCGTAGTTGCCACTGCTGTGCACGTAGTTAGCTTACAGCAAGCTCTACGCGCACAAATTCACACCTCAAACATGTTCCCAACTTAAAATCATAAATCCCATCATTGTCGGGACCTAACAATCACCCAACTTACATCGATAACATCCTTAAAAAAATTTCAACCACCAAAAATCACCTCAAACTTCCAAGGATCAAATTTTCAAATGAACAAAGATCATTATCTATCGAATGACGTTCCACCAAAGACCTTGTCAGAGTTGTTCTGAATGCTACAGAGAAATGATCAGAACGAGAAGGTTATTACAGGTACGTAGCCTTTGGTATACCAATGTATAATATGACTCAGCTATCGGGGTGGACAATAGCCATGTTGCCCCGACCCGACACATGATTGGTTTTTAGATTAGTGGTAGAGTCCACAATTATTATACGGTGGTAGAGTGACACAGACCACACCACGATTGCCTCCGGTCCCATAATGATTATACTTTGTTTTTGAATATGATACTATTAGTGATACTTTGCCAAAATGCATGTGTTTGCTTTTGGTGTAATGTTTTCAAAACATTTTCTCTGAACCTGTACTATGTATATAATGTGTATATATGTATACCTTTCGTATACTGTATGTGGTAGTTTTTAAATGGTTTTCAAACCAGTCTTTGTGAGGCACGTATGAGACAATCTAAAGTGTTGTCCCTCACTAGGTTCTGACCCCTTTTTTTCTATATTGCCTTGTTTCCATTTTACATGTTGATTCAACTTGGCAACCTTTTGGCATCTCCGCCCAAAGAGGCACTGATATTTTTAGTTAGTGGTGCCCTCTTGGCCGGGCTACTTCTTTTATTTTAGAGCTCCGCACTGAGATGTTGTTGGTTACGGGGTCTACGTGTTTTGCTTTTGGTACATGATTTGCGACTAGATCGCTTTGTATATGATTTTACATAAATTATATATGATTTTCTCACAATTATCTTATTTAAATGTTTTTAAAATAAATGAATGGGTAGAGTTTTTGAATCTCTGAGGCTTGTGCGAGATGAGTCGGGCTCCCATAGACGGTTCGCCTCGTACGCCGGTCATGTTCCGGCAACGAGTCGTGACACTCTTGTTCCAATCAATTATTTGTAGTGTTTCGACCAATTTGGACAAAGTCTCTAGTGAAACATCCTTTGATTTTGAATGATCTCGTTCAATTTTGAGTTTTATTCTCGAATGTTTGAACATGATGTTAGGCGTTTGAAGATATTATTCTTGGAAGGTTGGGTGTCAAGGATCGAGAATGATCCGATGCATGTTCGAAACCAAAAGGAAGTCGAAGAAGGCTATCTGAAGCATGACAACACACGTTGCAAGTTGCGGGACATACGTCATCTGTAATCTCTTTACAATGTACGTTGAGAACAGATAACTCACGTTATCTAGGAATGAAGATGATCAACGTACGTTGCTCGTTTGTGACATACGTTTTGCTACTACATTTTCAGAACAGAAGCTTGTGAACACATTTTTGACCGCGACAATGTACGTGGTACACTTTATAATATACATTGTGACACCAAGATGTTTGTTGCATGAGAAAATAATGCACGTTGCCTTTGAAAAACACTGAAACGGTGCGTTTCAATCCGTTTTAAACCCAAAACCCGACCCCTTTGTCTGTCTTCGCCATTTTTCACTCTCTGTCACACTCAAATCGATCCTCTCTCTTCCTCATTGCTTCCCTAACATTCCTAAACATCTCTGAATGTAAGATTTTAGTTCCAATCACTCATTTTCCCTCATTTCATGCATTAAATTTCTGAAATTTGTTTTAGACCGAAAATGAAATGGGTTTCGAATTTTGAATGTTTCTGTTGGAATGAATGTTCTAGGCTATTATATTATGGTTGTTGGAAGTTATATTAACATATATCTAGCTTAGAATCAAGAGATCTGATAAATTTTTGGTGAAGTTAGGATTAGTTTCGGGTTTGGTGGATTTTGGCTGAAATTGTTGTTTGTTTGGTGGAATTGTTGACATATTAATGTTCCTGAGGTTGAGATCGACCAATGTGAGTGTTTGTTTCGATGTTCGTCGATCGAATCGAGAGTTTAGCATTTTTGAGAATAAATTAGTTTTGTAAATTTCTGAAAAGTTTTATTTAGATTTATAATTTCTGAAAATTTGAAGTATGGAATTGTAATTTTGGAAACTTGAAGTTTAGATTTAAAATTTTGGAAAAATTGGGACAAATTTGTAAATTTAGAGAGTTCAGAGACTCATTTGAAAATTCTAGTTTCTTGGAGGACCTGTTTGTAATTTTACATATATCTTGATTTATGGGCCAATAATGTTAGATCTTCGACCAATATGTGTTTCTCGGCATTGTTGAGCCTCTGAGTCTGTATTTGCATTTCATGCATATTTTGTATTGTCATAGTCATCGTATTTAATCTGTTTGTAAAATACTTTATTTCAGTTCAGTTCAGAATCTTAGATGACCAGCCATCAACTGGTGGTCAGTGATTCAGAGTTTGGTAGCTCGACATCTTGGTGAGTGGATAGCAGCTTCAGACTCATAAGTTGTGTCTCAAAATTATATTTGTTTTTTGGTGTGTTTCGACACATTTTGAAATTGAACAAATCTAAGGATTAGTTAAATTAATAATCTAATTTTGTGAATTAATATTCAAAACTTTGTTTTTGAAATTTGATATATATGTATATATATATCCCTCTCTCTGTTTTTTATTCTGGTTTGCATGCTTTGTTTCTGTACACTATACTTAACTCTCGGTTTTTGATGTTTTTGAAAAACATATATGATATGTTTTTACACTGTTTCTGATTCTAACGTCTGTTTTTTATTTTTGATAAAAATTATATTTTATATATAACTCTATGTTTCTGATTGTGTATTTGCATGAAATTTGTTTTATTAATATTATATTACAACCATTTTCTGATATAAATTTTTTGAAAAATATATGTATATATTTATTTTATGAATTTTCATTGAAAATCAGTAATTTATTTTTGGACTTCGATATATAAGTTATATATTATATATTCCCTTTTATTTTTGATATACTAAGTCACATGATTGTTTGTTTTTGGTATTTAATTATACTATATTAGCTACGTTCCCATGAACAATTAGCTTGTATTTCTGTCATTATCATACGTGTGAGTCTCTATGTTGCTCCTTTGTCCTGCATCACTCTGTGAGCGAGGCGTCAATAGTGGGGAGTGATTCTCCTCACCATCTGTATCTCAGCCAGCTCAAATCCTTTAGGTGGTCCCACTTGCACATTGTTGCCTTGCGTATCACCCAATTCAGGCAAGTTTGCTTAAATGTGATAATAGTGTTCGCGGGTTTGGATCAAGGATCTCTATTTGCCTTTAGTGGGCCTTGTTGGGCCGTTGGGCAAATCCTACATTAATTGTTGCTTTTGCAATAGGACTTGGTGTAAAGCCATTTTTATTGTGGCTTACCTATCGCTCGAACCGCTTCAGTCTCGTTGCTTATTTTTTAGCCTCGTATATATTGGACAAAGATGTTCAACATTGAAATCCCTTTACATTTTGAACATAAACAAAATGTGAAAGAAATTTTAAATTAGGGACAGAACCTTGTGCTACGTACGTATTTTAGGACTGCTCATAATATAACGTAGGTGCTCCATACATCATGCACAAAATATGGAAAAGGTGAAAATATTATCATGCAACATTAGACCTCCCTATGTAATTTAGAGAACAATGTGAGAATTTAAAACTATAAAAAGAGCAAATCTTTCTAGGTATTTGGTTGTGCACATATTAGAGAAGCCTACACATACAATGCAAGGAACATAACAATGCTTGCATAAGTAGTGCAAGATGGAGAAAAAAAAGAATGTTGCTAGATTGATGGTTCCAAAAGAATATACATATGGATGTTTGGCATACTCAATGGGGAGTGGTTATGCATAGATCCATATGACTGCAAACATAATTTTTAGACCAGGGAGATACAGTGAGTTACACAAAAGCAAGACGTAGACGTATTTTTGGTTATGTAAGTGGTGTATGTAAGAAGAATTGCTAAGCATTGAAGTTCCTATCACTCAACTGGCACAAAAATGAAGATCTCTTAGGATTTAAAATACTTTGGAGGCTGACACATGTAATAGAATGTTATGCACATAACAAATAATGGGACAAAGTTGAGATTCATCAAATTGACAAGATCATATTTGAATCAATAGAAAATTTGAAGAATTGCAAACTCAACAATCATGGCATTAAATGGCTATGAATAAAACAAAATGGTTGTGCATGCAAGCCAAGGGTTGGAAACTTGTCGAGGCTACTAGATGCACAAATGGGCCAAAAAAAAGAAAAAAAAAAGGCACATTGACATGGGATAACACACAAAATACTGAGCAGATGCCAGTATATAACGTAGGTAAAGGACATGGCTTAGCAGATAATCTGAGAATTTCAGAAGGAATTGTGCATGCAAACAAAGAGCTATACACATAACTTTTGTTTGTCAAAAGCATCAAATAAGAAAACATTTATATTTCAACAGCTAGTATGCATCTCACAATGGCTCAAATTCATTGACATGCCATAAATACATCCTTGAAGGCTTAGAAAACAATTCTGTAACATCCCAATGCTTATTATTGTCAACTACCAAGCATCTCAAAGCATTTGATTCTCTCGTTTAGGTAAACACAAGCGTATTGTTCTTCAACTACGGTATTTATTACTTGTATCACATTGTGCAAATTAGTTTGGTGAGTCAAATTATTGTAAACCTAGAATTTTTGTGAGATTGAAGATCAGTAGTAGATCTTATTTTGTGGGTTTTGTCTTATGTTTTGATAGAATTTTGTATTGAATATTTTGGCATTAAAGAGTTGTATCATATTTGTTAAAAAAAACAATAACTCAACCATGGATAGAGTTTGCAATTGATTAAGGTTGAAGGAATTTTGTTTGTTGAATTGGGGATATAATTTTCAGTTAGCAAAAGAAAAAAATTGTTGATTTTGGTTCGATTACTCTACTCCCCTTCGATCAGTTTTGTTTACAATATCTCCAAAAATTGATTTTGGTTTTTTTTCGATCCAGTAACCAAAAATAACCAATGGACACCCACAATCTTAGCCCTAAAGCCCCCCATATGACAGTGATATAACTCATTAGAGCATCCTCGATATGATCCAACAAACTAGGTTGCCATATTTTCCACTAATGATAATGTTATATCTCCAACTTAAGCCTTCCCATGCCTAAGCATTCATCTTGTATGACTCTGAGGGAGGCTCCTCTTTTTATACAGTTTGGTTTTGATGATGATGACAACAAAACATCCATAAAAGGGTGCTAATAGCTTAGTCTTGAATTTGGTGTTTCTCATGTTTGGAGTAAAGTGGCATCTAAGTACTTTAAGTTCATATCTAAGCACTTAAAAAATACTCCAGAAGAGTTGTTATGCTGAAAATAGCGTCTAAGTGCTTAAAGTCCAATCCTAAACTTAGAAGTAGTGTTGAAAAGCTCTAAGCACTTAAAACAACCTCTTAAGCATGTAGACAGGAATTTGAAGACAAAACAATCCATTGTGACGCTCCTCGAGATTTGAATTTGAATGTCCTTGGTCAAATGACATCAGCAAAATTCTAGGTGCAATTTAGAAATTCATCTATGCACTTAGAACTTCTGGTCTAAGCACTTAGAATGTCAAGATTTTGGTCTAAACACTTAGAGTGTCAAGTATAAATGCTTAATCTTTGATCTAAACATGTAGAAGAAAGCTCTAAGCACTTAGATGAGATTCCAGAAGTGGTGCAATGTTCTCAAGGTGACCTCTAAGCATGTAGAGGAAAGCTTAAGCACGTAAATTGGATCTAAACATGTAAAGGTAAGCTTAAAGCATGTAAATTGGATCTAAGCACGTAGAGGAAAGCTTAAAGCACATAAATTGGATGATGTCAGCATTATAAAACATTTGGATTTATTCCACAACGGTTATATTATTGATTTCAACGATCACAAACTTCAAAGAGACTATAAATAGACGTCTCCAACATCATAAAGAGAGAGTGAAAACCTTGGCTAAACTTTGTTATCTTTATTTCTCATTTGTTCTCTCATTCTTTAGTTTATACCCACTCTTACTATTTTCATTTGCTATTATTCTTAGGTTGGGTTGATCATATAATCTGCATTTTAAGAACACAATTTGTAACAATCAAAGTATTTGATTGAGGGTTGTATAGGTTTTCTTATTGTACCTTAGAAAAACACAAGTGTGAGGTTTTCCTTATTTTGTTTCCTTGGAAAAACAAGAGAGTGTAGGTTTCTTAGTTTGTTTCTTGCAAAAACTAGAGATTGTAAAAGTTTCCTTGTGATCCTTGAAAATAAGAGAAGTTGTAAATGGTTTCCTTTCACCCGAAAACGAGGAGACAGTGGATTGAAATTCTCTATGGGTTCTAGAGGAGTAGGCATAGGTCAAGGAGGACCAAATCATTATAAATCGGATTTGTTCTCTCTTCCCTCAACTCATTTACTTTACCTTGCATTTGATTTATATTGTGTGTGAATTGGATATTTGTTTGCTTCCACATTTAACTTTGATTTTAGTTAAAAAGAATTGTGTTATTTGTTTTAGTTTTCAAAATATTTTCATCAAAGTTTTTAAATCTTTATAAAACTCCAATTCACCCCCCTCCCTTTCTTGGAGTGTCATTCTAGGGACCAACACTTTTCACCACCTTTACACACCATAAATTCCAATAACAAAGGTTGCAACTTCCAAAAGATGAGAACAAACCAAATGAATGTACAACTACTATGCTTGCACAAACAAAAGTTAACTCCACTGAAAGTGCACTTAAGATCGAAAGTGCGCTTATATATATATACACCAGTTTTACTCAGTTTGTTCGATTCAACCGAATTTTGGACTAACCTAGTTGAGATGAGGTTGTTGTTACCAGACAATGTCAATCATTTTCTTTTAGAAATCCCCTTACTTTTAGTCAGTTTCATCCCAATAGATGGTGATTGCTTATGATGGTTGACCTAGTCTCTAGAAGAAAAATTAAGGGTGGAATTTAACTAGTCTATCCTTTACTTTCTTTTAAAGATGAAAAAGTACAGTGAAAATCAAAATTAAAATGTAAACATAAAAAAATAAATTAATTAATAATAAGCCGATTGCATGGAAATTAAATGAAAACTAGTTGAAAATTGATGGAAAACCAAATTAAAATGTAAATAAAGACAAAAAAAAAAAAAGAGAAAGTAAGACAACTTTATTAAAGAAAAAACCAAAGTAAGACAAAAAATTATTATAAGAAAAAAAGAAAACCATCTGAAGACAAGAAAACAACATAAATCATAATTAGCAAAGCATAGTAATGACAACAAATTGTAATTAACAAATTTGAATACCAATTGAAAACCAAATGCAATCAAATACATTTATAAAAACAATCAAATAACCTAATTGCCACAACAGACTTTCGTTTGTTAATAGCTCCTTTCGTACCCTCTCACAAAACACCAACAAATAAACAAATAAATTAGACATATATTACAATAACAAAACTAAAATACAAATTCAAACAACAAACAAAAGAATAAGAAAAATGTTGGTCCCAAAATAGGATGTAAATGGAACTCCAAGATAAGGGTGAGGGTGTGTGAATTGTAGTTTTAGGGATTTAAAAACTTTGTTGAAAGACTTTTGCAGACTAAAACAAATAACAAAGTTTTATTCAATCAAAATCAAAGTTAAATGCAGAAGCAACAAAACAACCAATTCACACACAATATAAAACAAGGTAAAGAGAGTAAGGGTGGAGGAAAAAAAGCTTCTATTTATAGTAGTTCAGTCATCCTTGACCTACGTCCACTCCTTGAGATTCACTCAAGAATTTCAATCAACTATCTCCTCACTTCAGAGTGGACAAAAACTGTTAAAACCACTTATTTTTGCTAGATCAATAAACAAACTGTTACAACGTCTAGTTTTTGCGGGCACAACTAGGAAACCGTGACAATCACTTTTTTTGCGGGATCAACAAACAAACCGTTATAACCTCTAGTTTTGAGAGCTTAACTAGGAAACCGTTCACCTCTAGTTTTCTAAGGCTCACTAGCATTCACTCTTTTTTTAAGGCTTAACAAGGAAACCTATCAACGATAGGCAAAAACCTTGCATATTACAAAATCAACCCAAGTATAAAAAAATTAAGCTCACACAAACCAAACTATGGTTGCAAGTGAGATAGCTCAAATGGGTAGAAATGTAGAGAAGAGAGGGAAAGTAAATAGCAAACTTGGCAAAGGTCTCTCTTATTTCTCTTCTGATCTGTGACATCTATTTATAGCTACTTGGTAGAAAATAGCCGTTGGAAGCCTTAAAGTAGCCGTTGTGAGAGAATAGAAAATTTTGTCCAGTGATGATGTCTCAGCCCTTTACGTGTGTAGACACCATCTACGTGCGTAGTCCTTTGAACCAACTCAGTTCTACGTGCATTGCTTGCATGTCTACGTGCTTTGTTTGAACTCCAGTGGTCACTACGTTGTGTGAATCAATATCTACATGCTTTGCTTTGCTTCTATATCCATTGGCTGGCACATCTGTGTGTTTAGCTCTTTCTTCTGAGTGCATTATCGAATATCATTCCAAGATCGCACATTTGATCAGCACACGTGGCAGAAAATATTCAAAATTCAAATTCTCGAGGAGCGTCATAATGGCTATGTCAGATTTGTCCACATTTGAAGCTCGTCATAATGGCTATGTCAGATTTTTCCACATTTGACTTGATTCCTATTTTGACACATGGATGTACATCGTCGAAAAGGTCACCTAAATCTATAGGATACACATGGATGACCCATTCCCGGGACCATGACCGGCATACGACGTGAATCGTCTATGCGAGCCCGACCCATCTCGCATAAGCCTCAAAGTGCAGAACTTCTATCCAAATTCATATTCAAATAAATAATATAATCAAATAAAGGGTTAAACTTTATTTATTAAAGCAAAACATATATAATATCAAGTGCGAAAAATATTTCAAATTAAAAACATTTGAAATGACAAAAACAATAACAAAAACCGTAACTAAACCCACAAAAACTTGAAATGACAAAAACAATAACAAAAATCGTAACTAAACCCACAAAAACCTGATGTGGAGCATCTAACAAATCTACAAACGGGGCCCGATCAGAAGGGCTCTTACTGCCAAGCCCAACAACGCCTCACTGAGCTAAGACTGCCGATAATCAAAATTACCTGAAAGATAGAATTTAACAAAGACAAAATAAAGAAAGGGGGTCAAACCCAGTGAGGGACAACACTCCAGAACGCCGCATACATGCATCACAAAGACTGTTTTGAAAACAGTTTGAAAATACCACAAACAGATATAGTCAACATATATACATATATATATACACGTTACATATGTAATAGCGATTCAAAAACCATTTCGAAATCATTCACAATCAAAGCAAACAACATGCACTAAATCATTCAAAAACTAAACCAAAACCTTTCAAGAATATTTTCAAAATTTATCAAACTTAATATGTTTTCAAAGACAAAGCAAAACCTTTCCAAAAAATACTTTATCTTTTCAGAGGTTCCAAAATAAAACTCTTTTAAGTTGAACGAAAACTTCAGAACATAAATCAAGAATCCTTTCAAAACTGTTATCCAAAGTTTCAGAAACAAAGCTCCAAACCTTTGTAGTTTTTCTAGAAATCTCAAAATCAAAGCTTCGCCACGTAAGCATCATCATAATAATAGTATTATTTCAAAATCAAAACATATATCGTAGATATCATAACATAGATTGCGGATAGGGGACCAAAGTAAACGTGATGTGGACTCCGCCACTAATCACAATGTGGTGTGGACCTACCACTAATGGTGATGTGATCTCTGCCTCTATCTGTAAACAAATCATGTGCCTGATCGAGGCAACATGGCTACCGACAATCCTAGTAGCTGAGTTATATCAAAACATTGGTATACCAAATACTACGTACCCTGTAGCATAGGTGTCTTATCTTCAAAACATATATAAATATAATTAAATCCAAAACATAATAGTCATGCGACCGAGTATATCAAAAACAAAGAGAGAGATATATAAGATATAACTTATATATTGAAGTCTAAAAACAAATCACGGATTTTCCAAAACAATTTCATAATTCAAATATATATATATATATATGAGAAACAAAATCTTTATTTCAAGAAGATATTTGAAAATCCAGACAAATACCAATTACAAAAGAACATGCCAAAATTCCTTGAATAAGGTTCATAGAACAAAGCATACAGTCACTAATCAAAACATATAGAGAAAGAGGATATATACATATGTATATATCAGTTTCCGAAAATAGAGTTTGAATATCCATTCACCAAATCAAGTTATTAATTTAACCAATTTTTAGATTAGTCCAATTTTTGAATTTGTTTAAACACATCAAAAACAAATATAAATTTCGAGACACAGCTTATATGTTTGAAGCTTCCATCCACTCACCTGGATATCCAAAATGAACGGCCTGGTCACGCATCGTCGGTGGCTGGCTAATCCCGCTAACCAGAACACGAAACTGAAACAATAACAAAAGCAGAATAAAAAATATGATGCTAGTACTGTGGCTGTACCGAAATGCGTGCATATGCAGACTCAGACACAAAAACAACGCCCAAAAATCAATTTCAGTCGAAGATATAACACTTTCATCCCCGAAATCGAAATCTATGTAAAATTACGATTTGATCCCTGAGCTTTGTAAAATTATAATCTAGTCCTCGAGACCTCAAAAATTAATAATTAATCCCCAAGCTTTTAGAATTTATAAATAAATCCTCCAAATAACTCAAATTATAAATAAAACCTCAAATTTCTCAAAATTGCAAAATTAGTAAAAATTTTCCCAAAATTACAAATCTAAAATATATTTTTATAAAATTATAAATCTGACCCACTGTGCAAAATATCTAGTCCAGTCCCTCAATTTAGTCAAAATAAATGAACAATTAAACCTTATTCCCTACGATAGAAAAATTATTTTCAAAAATACCTAAATCTCGAACCAAGCGAAACTCGATATTTGCAATCATTCCAACTAACTCAAATCAGTCCCAGAAGTTCAAATTTAGCCTCGGTTTCACTCAATTCTTCCTAAAATCAACCCGTTCATTATTTACATTTTTGGACCCAAAATCATTCATCAACATACAATCATCAAATCACCAAAATCAAGCCAATTTCATGCATTTTCAACCTCAATCCGTCATTACCCAATACAAACCAGCTTATTCACGAAAAAAAACACAAAACCCGAACCTTAAATTACCCAATTCGACCTCAAAACAAAACCCATAATTTCTACCATGAAACAATGCAAGAAGAGGAAAGAGGAAGAGGAAATTACCTTAGCTTGGTGCAAGAAATGAAGAGAAACAAAGAGAGGGAGAGTATGGTCATTTGGGTTGAAAAATAAAGAGAGAGGAAGAGATTTGCTATCGGGTTCCATTTTTGAAGAAGGAGAGGAGCAAAACGGCACCGTTTGGTGCTGAAGGAAGAAAGAGCAACACGTCGTCTGGTTTAGTGGCTTTACAACACACACGCGATCGACAAGCGTTGGTCGTAGATGACAGCAAGAAAAAGAGCCAACGATGTGTAGTTGCTTTAAAAACATAGACGACCTGTAGTTCATGCCTATTTCTTTATATTTTTCTTTTCAATTTCCAACAATTTTTTCAGTTAATAAATCACTTCTAACCTTCATTAATCACCTAATTAACGTCTTAAACATAAAATTAACCCTTCAATCAACAAAATACCAATTCAAATTTTTACCCAAATTTATTTAAAATAATTATCCAAAATACGGGGTATTACAATACCTAATTAATTTAGAAACCTGAAAATCTCATTTCATATGAGAGTCCTAGTTTGACTAGGATTCTTAATCGAAATAGGAGTCGTAGTATAACTAGGATGAGTTTAGAAATATAAACTAATGATCGTCTTATGTTCCAATAGAACTAATCCTAGCACTTGGATCATTCTCAATTGTGAGAGTCCTAATGAAATTAGGATTCCTAATTGTGGTAGGATTCCTATTATGAATAGAATTTAAGAAATGATAAAAACTAGTTCGACTAGTTTGTGTCCGCACTAAGGGTTTAGAGTACAATAGTGAGTAGTCCTGATTTGATTAGGACATCTCGGGATGAATCCTAATTAAATTAGGATTCTCCATGTTTATTTAGTTATTGGTTAATTTAATAAAATATAAATATGTAATACCCTGTCGGTTCTAACTGAAATCTGGTAGTATTTCATTCATTCTTCGAGGTAAATTGAGGTTTCGTACCTTTAGTATTGAGTGAAAATGCTTTGGAGGCTGATTTGTGCATGCAAGACACACTGAAGGCCATCTACCTGCATTGGAGGAGGTTCTACACACGTAGATGAGTGTTTGAGTTGGACCGTGAATGTACCTTAGGGCGTCATCGTGCACGGATAATGTTCTGCCTGCGTTGAACATCGTTAAGACTTGAACCATGAGCGAGAATGATGATCTACGTGCATTGGACAAATCGGTAAGAATCACACATTTGCCTTCTTTTTTCTTCATTCTTACTGCACATTGTTCGTCTAAGATTTTGAGTGGATCTTGAAGTTTGGTTCGGATATTCTTCTTCTGTTGAAAGGGAAGTTAAACATAGTTAGATTATGGTTTTCTAAGGTTGAATATACAGGATTCTAGCTTCAATTTTGGGAGATTTCGTGTTTGAGCGAAATGAGTTTATTCAGAGTTAGGGATTCAAATTTTGGTGAATTTCTTGCTGAATCTAAAGTTGTTTCTACTGTATTAAGTTAGATCTGAGTTAGGAATGCTTTGTTTTGAGTTGGACTTGGTGATTGGAGAAATCATTCTTCATGGGTCCGAGAATCCAAATTTGAGGGTGAAGAATCTGGATGATTCTGAACTTATTTGTTGATATAGATGTTAGATCCATGATTAGAAGGTCGATTATAGTATGTGTGGGTGAACATTCAGTCAGGTATTGATAGGATTAAGAGTTGGTACATTTCTAGTTTTCAGTGCCATCAAGGCTCTGATGGTATCTGCATTGCATGCATACATTTGGTACCGCCACAGTACCAATACCCTATTCTGATCAGTTTGATGTGATTTATTTCTTTTAGCTTCTTGTGCCTGTCATCATGACTAGTCAGGTACCAATGGTGCTTGATTGGAGTTCAGATTGACTACTAGGTGAGTATGGTAGCAACTTCAGACACATAAGCTGTATATTTTAGAACTTATATGTTTTCATGTGTTCAGACCATATATGCAAACCGAACTAATTAATAATTGAAAATTATAAAGAAATCTGATTATGTGTAATAAGGGATTCAGTTACCAGTATGGGACATCAATATCAGTCCATTGTCTGTATACATATTAGTTATATGTTGCATGTGCTTGCTATCAGTGTGTGTATATATATATATATATAATCTGTTGATTTGGGACACTCTAGCTACGGGAGTTATGCGTAACCTATGGTATACCATTGGTCAGTTAAGACCCAATTACCAGGATAGGTGATAACCAATGTGTTTAGCACAAGTACACAAGATCAGCATCAGGTGGCATTGCCACATCAATTTTATATCAGGTGGCTCAGTCTACATCTGTTCAGTTCAGCTCCGTCCCCATCAGATATTCAGTTTTTATATATATATATATATATATATATATATATATAAGTTTGAATCTTACGCTTGTTGTATGTTGTTTGCTGAGGGTGCGAACATTTTCAAAAACGAGTTTTCAAAGCTATAATATATTTAGAGTATATATATATATTCAATATATCACGTGTGGTATTTGCGAAATATTTTCAAACCAGTCTGTGTGATGCACACATAGGGCGATCTGGAGTGTTGCTCCTCACTGAGATTTCTCACCCCCCTCCCTTAATATTTTCAGGTGCTATTTGACTCAACAACCATCCGGCATTTAGATACTCAGTAAGGCATCATTGATTTGGTTAGTTGATGCCCTTTTGCTAGGGCTCATTTATTTTGATAGGGCTTTGCACCGAATGCTAGTGGGTTACTGGGTTGTATTTTGATTTTTGGGCATTGATTTTACTCATATACTATTTGTATATATATATATATATATTTTGGATTTGATATTTATGGTTATACAATTTTTTGGACATTTGTATATATACCTCTGTATTCATGTTATACTCGTTTGTATTATAAATGATTTTTGGGGTAGCACATCTGGTTATCCGAGGCTTGTGCAATATGGGCCGGACCTCCAGTTTGGGTTATCTTGTACTCCGGTCGTGGTCCGAAAATAGGTCGTGACAAAATCCTTGTTAGAGTTGGATATATGTTGCAACAGGCTTGCAAATATTGTGTTTATGCTTGTTTAACGGGTGGAAACCCAAAGCCAACTAAGCCCAAGTTAATTAGGGTTACTTAAGTCCATTTTTAGTGTAAGAATGAGCTTAATTGGCTGTCAAGAAAGAGTGCAAAGTCAGACATAATGAGTCATAATAGGATTTGGAATATTTTTCTACAAGATAGGAAGATATCTCAGTTGATGTGAGCTAGAATCATAAAGATATTGGAGGAGGTGTTTAGCAAACCCTAATCCTATTTCAACTGGGGTATTTAAAGGTTTTTTAAGAGAATTTTCATAAACCTAAGTCTTGCATAGGGAGAGCAAAATGTTGTAGCCCTTGTTGTCATTTTTATTGCCAAAAACCTTAAACACCTAGCTCCATAAAAGTGTTCATAACGCACCGATTCAAACCCAGTCTTGAGCCGCAAACTCCTAACTGTGATTGTGGACCAACGTGGTGTTAATACCAATAGAAACACCATACTTTTGTTGTTATGGAGTGTCTAGATGAACACAAAAAAGATCAATGAGTTTGTGACTTAATCGTGTTCTTTGTAGTTTTTCAATATTTTTACAAGGTAAACATTCGTAACTCTTTCTTTGTGTTGGTCCCAAGTATGACACTCCAACAGGGGAATTGGAGTTTTGAAGATTTAAAAACTTTGTTTGAAAACTTTTACAAATTAGAGGCAAATAACAAAGTCAAATGAAGAAGCTAAACAAAATCCAATTCACACAATGTAAGGCAAAGTAAATAGAGTAGGGAGAGAGAAAAAAAATTTGATTTGTATTGGCTCGGTCCTTCTTGATCTACATCCACTCCTCCAGATCCCCTAGAGAATTTCAATCCACTATCTCCTCACTTCTAGGTGGAGAGAAACCGTTTACACCACTTGTTTTTGTGGGATCAACAAGTAGACCGTTACACCTTGTTTTGTGGACTCAACAAGACAACCGAATCCCTAGTTTTTGCAGGCTTAACTAAAAACCATTACCACTTATTTTCAGGACAAAACAAGCAAACTAAACTTCTATTTTTTGTGGGCTCAACTAGCAAACCGAATCACTAGTTTTTGCGGGTTTAAATAGCAAACCACTCTTTTTTTAAGGCACAACAAGAAAATCATCTACCCCAAGCAAACAACCTTTCTTGTTACAAAATCAACCCAAAGATATAACAAATTTGAAGCTCATAAAAACCCAGAAATGTGATAGCAAGTAAATAGCTCAAATGGGTTAGAAAGGTGGAAAAGAGAGATCAAGTGATTAGCAATTCTTAACAAGGATAACTTTTACTTCTCTTCTGTTCTGGGACGTCTATTTATAGCCACTTGTGAGAATATAGTTGTTGGTGCCTTGAAGTAGCCATTGTGAAACAATAGAAGTTATGCCTGATAATGACGCCACCCATACAATGTGTGTACCATATGTACTAAATACGTAGTACAATTGTTCATCAAAGTCTTATGCATTTTGTTCCTCCTCAACATGCATTGCTTTAAGTCCAGTAACTACTGACTGGAAAACTTTAACTACTACGTGCATAGCACTGTTGTTGTGTGCGTTGATCATCTTTTTTGTGCACTTAGACCAGGTGTACTACGTACGTTGCAAGACCACCAGAATAGATAACCTCTTCAAAACCTCTGCAACGTGCTTTGCACCTTAAGCTTCGTGCGTTGACAATTTCCATCACAAGATTGCACCTTTGATTATCCATGTCATCACACAATCAGAGAATATTCAAATTCAAATCTAGATGAGAGTCTTGGCTTTATCCTCATCTAATGCTCGTCTACATGCGTAGTATATGATGTTCAACGATTACATCTTTAATCCATCTACGCATCTTGCTCATGTGATCAATGTGCCACCATCTCAAACGCATGACTACTCTGAACCCTTTTCTCGAATACATGTGTTGCACATTCTTCTACATGGTAAATCAAAGTTTGATGCTTACTGTCTCCAGTTCCATTTAATCTACATGCATTGGTTCCACGTCGGCATGCTTAAATGCCATTTTCACATGATCTACATGTGTTATAAGGGCATAACATGTTGTTTATACATATCAGAAAACTTGCACATTTGCACATTTTTTTATAGATGTTTTACATTCATCAGCATCAAAACTGAACTCAACACTTTATTATATGTATCAATTGTTTGCATGAATCTTGGCAGTTGATAATGTGTAAATTTTTTTAAAAATCCGCTATGCTTTTCCTACACATTATCCAACAGTCAGTTGATTGATTAACCAAATAATATATTTCCATTTAGAATTAATAGAGAGTCTCTCTAATTCTAATTTAGGTAGAAAATAACTGGATGATTATGGTTGGACAACTTTCAATGTTATGGAATTGGGTAATCCAATTTAAACGATTTACCGTGTTTTAAACTTCACTGACTAGGATAGAGGTTCATTTGGTTCTTACTGCTATCATTAGATTAAACCTTGTCAAGGCGTCATGGGGCTATCGATCAGGTAAGAAGGGATTGGTTACTTGAGTGTGTTACCGGTAACTATAACTCAAACTATTTAAATGCTCGATATTGATTTTTAGTGTCTATGATCAACTCACTATCTTGGCTAGGCATTTATTATTATTGATTTTCTCATATTTTCATTGTTGCATTTATTATCTTTTTTATTGCAAATCTTAATTTACTCAATTTTATTTTTTTTTTCTTTCAAATAAATAAGTTTTACCAATCTCTCTAGATTCGATCATGCTCATTGCTATGTACAAAATCTTTATTTTTGAGTAGGAATTAATTTTTTGGTTTGACACCCATCATGCATTCCCCTCACTTGATTTTTAATGTAGTTAAGAGACCTTCACTTGATTTTTATTTTTTTTTCTCTTAGATTTGTCTACTAGAGGCATTTAATTGTTTTGCATTTACTCCTCTACCCATTAATAGTGGTTGTGATTGGTTTCATACTCCTTTAGTGAGTGGATCTTGCCTTAGTTCAAGTTTGTCTTGGTTAGTCAAAGTTTTTTCTTCCTCTATCCTTCCTCCATTACTACCTCCATAGTTTCGGCTACAACATGGTCGAGGAAAATGTGTTGCTTCTGATGGATGGAAGTCCAGTTTTGACACCGTAGACTGGCACTTCTCAATGTATAACGAGGATGAAGATGGAAAAGATGATGGCGCTATTTTTGGCTTTTTCCTCGGTTTGCTTGTTTTCACCTTCTTTGTTGTTCTAAGTTCAGGACGAAAACTCTTTGTTGTTATTTTTCTAAGATTATGTTGACATGAATGGAGCTATGTTGTTCATGGTTTATAATGCCAATTTATTGCTTTTTTTTAGGTGTAGCTTTGCCAACATATACAAAAGATAGCTTACACATTTCTCTTAGTGGGGTTGTGGATTCACGATCTGGTCTGATTTGGAATTTACGTATTGTGTTTACGAATGTTTATGATGATTAATGAATCTTGACGTTTAGTAAAAAAAAACCTATCAAATTAGTTTTTTTTCCTCTCGAATTTCTTTCTCTTCGTTTTTTAGATATTTAAGTGCCATTAATATGAGCGATAAAACCCTTTGGTTCTATTTTTATGTTTTAGTTTATTTTCACTAGATATAAATATTCCTTTTTCAAATAAGATTTGGGTTTGATGTTGCGTCGACCATATTTAGTATGTTCAGTTCAAAGTCCAAATCTTAAATCCTAAGCAAGAGCAAATGAGCATAAGAGCTTAGTAGGAAGGTGGACTTTAAAGCTAGCTAGTTGAAGTATTTAAACCTTAAATTAAAGGGGTTTGATACTGAAGACCCCCAAAACTTGAAGATGTTCCCTAGCTATAAATTTTATCGTTATATTTAGGTAATGAAGATTGGTGCACTGCTTAAGGAAAAACATTCAAAAAGTCCACCATTTCTCAATGACCTTTATCATGGTCCTCACAAAGTCCAAGGCACTCATGGACATCCCTAGGAGACTAGGTGTTCAAATCTATCTCCAAGAGTTTAGATGTATAGATCATTCCTCTTCCACACGAGTGTGGAAGGCAAGTTCATCCTTAACGAGAGAAGTAAGAGAGAAGAGTAAGCATCCTTGCTTAGCTCAACAATAAGGAAAGAAGCACACTCGCATATATCTCAATGCCAAAAAATTATTGTCTACTCTTGGTGCATGTCCTCACACATGCATCAAGAAATTAACAAGTGACACATAAAAGTCTAAAGACTTATGAGAAATCGTGCCCTCACCATAAACTCGTTAAATTTGTTGAGGCATTCAGATAGCTAAAGCCTACAAAAAACTAGGTTCTCTCCATGACTACATGAGAAACAAGAAAAAAAAAGATTTCCCTTTTCATTATGTCAGGAAAAATCGGCGATAGAAAAATGAGAAATAACAAGAAGCAATCACACAAGAACACAATATTTACATGGTTCGATCAATCTGATTTACGTCCACGGGCAGAGCATAAGTAATTCTACTATTCATGGTCAAAAACAAGCTCAAAGCTTACAACGGCATTCAAAAGCATACCCAAGACGTTCCCAAACCCCCTTATATAGTTTACAAGGAACACAAGCCAAAGTAGACAAGGAAAACCCTAAAACCCGTCAGAACGAAGACACGGGCAAGAGGTTTATGATACGGACAAACCTTCAAGACACGGGCAAAACCCGTGACCGTGTAATGACACAAAACGAACCCTGAAACTCCACAGTCTGGGACACGGCCGTGGCCAAGGCCGTGTCTTCCAGTCTGTGCTCCTTTCGCCTTCCAGCGCATCCCACGGTCTCTTACACGCCCGTGTAACTCCCTATGTCCATCTAGTAGCTCATTTTCCTTCACAAATTCAACCGTTTTTGGCTTGTATCACTTCCTTCAAGATTTGACTTCAATCTTAATCAAGAAAATCACTTCAACATTGACACATTGTCTAAGTGATAAAGGCCTTTGATATAAGAAGAGAAAGAAGGCATCGCCTTAGTTCACCTCGTTTAGCCCATGTCCTTGATAACTAAGAGAAAAGAATGCATTACAAAATTTCCAAATCTTTAAAGCAAGATGCCTATGAAGAGTCATCAATGCGCCTAACTTCTTACAAGAAGAATGGGAAGTTTTTGTAGTCTCACATAAGTCCTCAGTGGCATGGAAAGGGAGAGGACAACACCTCGGCTCACCCAAGTCGTTATAAGTAGGACATGGAGAAAAATCATTGTTTCATGATCTAACCAGACTATGATGGACATGCAGGCCGAACCAAATCAAAAAAATCCAATTCAAATAACTACCAAGTTTACATAGCTAGATAGTTATTCGATAGCTAGTTATTATGATAAACATAAGTCATATTATATTGTAAATATTATAACATCTAAAATACAAGCTGAGAAGCGATAAATCCTTATCAAATGCAATAATTCCACATAATTAGTAGTGGAATATTTCTAACATCAACCAAGCCTAGATAAATAATGCCATGAATGAAATGACGCTCATATCAGCTAAGATGAGATTTTGAACAAACGCAAGTAAAAAATGACTCAAGTTGTGGACCCTTCAACACCTAAAATAGAACAAAAAATGAGTGAATAAAATTCAGTGAGAGTAGATGTATATGAGAGGGCTTATGGACTAAATAATACAGAAGAAATCTCCTCCTTGTCAGCCAGTACATTTATTTGCATCATGGTACATCTTTGCAATATGATAAGCTAGATACATCTTAGAAAAGAATCTCTTGGTGCCCATATACAGGACCATAATTACTATAAAAACCTATTCAAAGTATGATCATACACTTGTTTCAACAAATCAAAATGAACGCAAAGTTGAACATTAAAAACAAGAAAAATTACGAGAGGTAGTATAGCTGGTAAGCAAACAAAGACTTGTAAGTCAAGTCTGGGTTCAAATCTCATGGAAAAACAACTATAACAAAATAAGAAAAAATTTTATTACCTAGAATTAACAGATGAACAGATGGTTTGGGTGGATCACCATCAAGCATACTTTTGTGAATCTCTCCAATACCATACAATGAAAATTACCACATAAACTCAACAAATGTGCAGTACTGTCACTTAGCAGTACACTCATTGACAAATTAAGGTCGTATTTCACATAGTTGCTTACATCTTCATTGTCAGATAATATGAACTCGTGAGTTATCTCAAACAGATCAAAAATCATCATTGCTTCAAGTTATTGATCATTCAACCAAATGACTCATAAGAAAATTAACAATATTCTAACATATTTACTAAATGCATCCGAGATACTTCATAATAGAGATTTATGCAGAAGATGTAACAATGCACAAAGCCAAATGCTAACCATAACAATTGATAGCTGGTAACCATAAAATAGGATACGACGAAAAAAAAATAGAACCTATACATTCCTACAAACTTAATGATAAAAATCACCAATACATATAATGTTGTTATATATGTAAGTGTGTAATTTTAAGTTTAATAATATAATAATTTATTTAGTATGTACAATTTAAACAATTCAACTTAGAAAAAATAGTTCACTAATATAGTTCTTATAAAATGGAATCCTACATTTAAAAAAATTGTACAATATAAAAATTCTTATGGTTTATATATAATATCCTATCTTCTATACTCTAAACTCCATACACTATATTCTATACTCTAACATCTATACTCAAACCGTAAACTAGTATACACTAAATGTTATTAACATTAAGTAACATGCTCACTAAATTATATTGTTTCTTGAAAGATATTAAGTAATCTAATATATAAATGCATCGATCTCTCTCTCTTGTATATTAAGTAATCTAATATAGAATTTAAGTGAATCAATGTCTCATTTTTGAAACTCAGGTAATATTGTATACTCCATTCAATTTAAGTCAAAGTCAAGAAACAACAAATTTAAGTGATTCTTTTTTTATTATATAAGAATGTATTTATTTTTTAAAATAATTCTTTAAAAAAATAGAATATGCCAAAAATCCAAGCAGCAGAAATTTCGGTACAAAAAACAACAGAGGTATTTTGCACCGGTGGACTAAATCAATCTACAACTTTCACCAAAATGCCGTGCACACCCGCCAATTTCATCTTCACAGTAATCAGTTGATGCCTTTACTTGCAGACAACAACAAACTCTGAGACTGGTTTTGAAATCATCACGAACTATATTAATAACATGTTAAGAATCATTCAAAAATGAATTGTATTAATAACATGTCAAGAATCATTCAAATAAACCAAATGGCCGCCACATGACTAAAAAAACAAGTCCGCAATTCTTATGGGGGAAATGAAAACATTTAGAAATTTCATTAACGACCAGAAAAAATGTTTTCAAAATTCAAAGAAGAAACACATAGAGAGAACTTGCTTCATCATATTTGAGAACTCATTCTTGCTAGAAAACAAGAAATTCTCCAGCTTGAAATGTCAGTGCATCACTCCCATAAATGGTAGTCCTGCGCCAACTCGCTTCCCCAACCAATGCCCCCAACTGAAATGACGAGCCCGTTTTATAGGTTGGAGTATGGACAGCTAATCTGCACAAGAGCACTTGCTAAGCAATCATAATACAGAATCTAAGCTTATGTTGGTTTGACTTTTTTTTTTCAAACAAAACATATTTGATATTCTTTCTTTTCCCTTTGAAGACTGTTTAGTAGTAAAATGGTCATAGTGGAAATTGAGACTGTTGCAGAACAATTGTCTGTCATCATAAGTAATATGCCTTCTCTAGTGATTAGTTAACAGGTAAAAATAAGATTTAAAAAAATGACGAAGACAAAACTTTTGCCCCTTAGCTTCTAAGGAAAAAGTTATCAAGTACATTACTTAACATTGCTTGCTTCATGGGAAAAAGAAAAATCAGAGCAAGATATAAATTCTATAATCAACTAAGTAAGATAAGCATGATATACAAGTACATGGGAAAAAAATCAAGGCTTTGTTTAAATTTTGCGACCAACATCAGACTACTTTTATTAATAGATCAAATGCGTACTCAATTATGGCATCAATCACATAGCATTTCCACATATTATCAGTTATACGCTTATATACTGCAACAATTATTTTCCAAATGCCAAAGAATCAATTAACAAGCAAATAGAAAGTTGAATACCATATCGGCATTTACGGAAGGTTCATAGGATCATCATCAGGTTTTCCCAGTTCATTTTTTCCAACAAGATCAGTCCCAACATCAACTGTTGTGTATATTCCACCACCAATTGTGCAAAAAAGGCTCCAACGAAAGCAGTGAGACCATATCTTACTAATTAAGAAAAGGGCACTGAAACAACATGAAGATGAAATTCAATCAGACTACCACATAAAAATATGCACGAAATCCTGAAGAACATCACCGTGGGAAGCCTTGTACCGACTAATGTTTGAATCAATGTATTCACTCCAGCCATAAACAACAATGTTTGAATCACACGGGCTTCATCAGCCTGTTTGCACTAAAATCAAATACAAATGCAGATTAAAAGAATAAGTTGTGGTCCACCAAACTCAATACGTACTAAGAAAACATAGATTGTGGTCCATAGCCATAAATACATTCTCCCCGGCCATTAAAGGCAGAAGATAACTCGCAATTAAGACCCAAGTTCCAAGCACCAAAATATAGTGTTGGAAAGCCAAGAAACATGTTTCAACTGCAAAATTTCAAAAAAAAAAAAAGAATTAAGTTCACAAATTTCTAAAAACTCAAAAAGAAAGCAGACGATTTTAACATAAAAAATTCAACTGTGCCACTAGAACTTTTTTTCATCTTTTAGGAACATAGAAAATAATAAGAAAATCAGTCACAAAAGTAAAAAACAATGAATAAGAAATACTAACCCCAAGAAGGATTTGAATGGATGCAATATTCAAGCTGATGGAGCTGCTCTACCGGAACCCAAGTGGGACCTCTTGACATAGCAAGATTTGGAGGCGGTGGCGAAGGTGTAGCTGCCGCGGGCGTTGGTGCATGCTGGTGGTCGTGACCGTTTCTCCTATAACTTATTATATCTCTAACAAATTACTAAAACAAATATTCTTATTTCTTCTCTTCCATAACTTATTATATCTCTAACAAATTACGAAAACAAACTCAACAAAGATCCTTATTCTTCCCTTTTGCGATTATCTGGTAGCTCAATAGCCTAAGCCTTTGTTCGGATCCTTAGTCACACAAAAAAAAAAAAAAGTGAAAAAGAAAGTTCATTTCCTTTAATAAGAGAAAAGGAGAGAAGAGAAATACATTTTTTCTCTTTTTGTTTGGACATTATAACTCAATTAGGAGAGAAAATTAATTTCTCTCTTAAATTAAAAACCACTTTGTGCACACTTTATTTTATTATTAGTTGTTGTAAGGAGGTAAAAATATACTTTCATTATCAATTCTACTCGATTCTCTCCATTTCGAGAGAAATGTGCTCATGCTTTAATTCCTCTCTACTATCTCCATTTTAATTATTTTCTCTTGCTTTCTATCCATTTTCATCGAAATAAATTATGAAAAAGAAAAAAAATATTTATTTCTTTTTTCTTCTATGCATTTCCATCCAAATACGGAGACTAAAGATTTCTCTTTTATTTTTTTACAAAGAGAAAACTCAAAATCAATCCCCTCAATCGAATTCACTTTAGAACTAATGAAAATAAGAGGAAACCGAAAAAAAAGCAGCAAAAAAATGATGACGTTATTAGAGAGGGTAATGAATTTTCGATTGACAAGAGGAACTCCCTTTTTATCAGAGGACAAGAAGAATTGTCGCCACAAGAGTTGAGAAAAGAGGGAGATTGCGAAAGTGGAAATTACCCTGTGCCTCGCTATTTGAAAACATATTACAATAATAAACATTTTTCAAAAAATATTTACAAAACAGATAATGATAACTAAAATAAACAAATTTGTGGTCGAAGAGATAGAGACAAATCACATCTTTTCAATTCTTTTCAACTATCTCATATTATTTCTTAATTATTTTTTTCAAAAAACAAAAAAAAATACAGGAACACAAAATTCGACATTGTGCTAAGATGAAGTCATTCTCTCTCTTCCCCTTCTCTTCCTCTTCTTCATCATCTCCTTCTTCCTCTCTCGATCTCTTTCTCTAATTATTTTTTCTCCTTTTCTCTTTCTAATTTGTTTCCCATTCATGGCTGCGGATTTGCCGTTCAAGCCAGACATACCCAAAGGTAAAGTTGCTTTGTTAACAGGAGGAGCATCTTGTTTTACCCAAAGGGAAATTTGCTTTGTTAACAGGAGGAGCATCTTGTTTTGGAAGATTAGGATTTAGGTTTGTTGTGTTTGGGTTTTGAGCATATATGGTTTCATCTCTGATCTGTCGTTGTTAGCTTGTCCCAATCTCGCCTCTCAACCGTGATACGTCGATCTCGCACGTCTGCTTCAGTCTTCGTCGCGATCTCGCTCTTCCAAACTGTTCGCGAAGAGATCTCGCGTGGTGGGTGGCGGAAGGTGAAGGAAGAGGAAGAGAAAGATTGCACAGGGAGAAAGTGAGGAGGAGATGGAGGAAAGGAGAGGGAGAGGGTAGAGGAGATGGAGGACATGGAGGTGTCGAAAGGGAAGGAAAGGAAGGGGTTGGTTTGGCAATAAATTTTTGTGGTCTTTATTGCTTCGGTTTGGATTATGGTTGTTTGTGTTATATTTGTGGTATATGTAGATGATATTGGAAGATAGATCGAGTATTTGAGTTTATTATATTCTTTGGATTATTTTTCGTATTATTGTATGTATATTTTTTGTATTATTGTATGTATATTTTAAGTTGACATGGAGTATTATTGTGTTTTTTTTGGATTTAATTGTGTTTTTAGTTTTTATTAATGTTTATTGGAGTATTATTATTTGATATTTATTTTGTTCACAAATATCTTTTTTTTGAATCATTTTGTTGTTCAATATCATGTAATATTTTTTTGGGAGATCTTGTTTTGAAGCAACAATAAAAAAATACCCAATGTTAAATAAATAATACTTTAATAATCATTAATATAAACTAAAAATTATACTCAAAATCTCTAAACTTAAAAAAACATAATAATATTCCAATATACATCAATTTAAAATATATTTGAATTAATAAA
Source organism: Flueggea neowawraea (assembly GCA_948243855.1). Lineage (NCBI taxonomy): Eukaryota > Viridiplantae > Streptophyta > Magnoliopsida > Malpighiales > Phyllanthaceae > Flueggea > Flueggea neowawraea. The sequence goes on from CAODLS012827536.1 coordinate 32,328, forward strand.
ATAAATTAGTATTAAAAAAAGTACAAAAAATTCAACTCAAACTATCTATTTAATATCATTCGAATATTCAACTTTAGTGGTATGTTACCGATTGTGTATATTCATGTAACATTAAAATGTATTTTTTAAACTTGATATTTTTTTCTATTTTTATGGAGTTATTATGTTCTTTTTTTATTTTATTTAATTGGTTAAAATTTTCTATTTTGTGGAGGTAATTGTGCTAATGTGGCAGTTATTGTATTGAGCTGACTAACCTTTTTCTTTTTTTATTATAGGATATTCTTAACTGCATAGATTTATCTTTGCATGTAAATAAGATGCTAATATTGATACATGTAAATAATTTTTAAAGTACGCACAATATTCCCATTATGAAAGAGAAGGAGAAAAGGGCCTTAACCAGCACAACCAAGCCACATATTTGGTTTAAGATACATCTTCTTTAAAACCCACTGACCCACCTACAAATCAAAACCCTAACCCCATCCCCCTCCGGCATAACCCCATCCCCCGCCACTCTCCCAGAAGCCGCATAACCATGGTTTTCTCTCTCTCGCTGACTCTATTTCCTTGTCATTTACAAAATTCGCGTATGTCTTTTGGCTTATGAGTTTGCGTTTGCTTGACAGGGGATCGATCTGAAAGCCGGAGGCAAGAGCAAGAAGACAAAACGCAAAGCCCCCAAATCCGATGATGTATACCTCAAACTCCTCGTAAAGATAAATACCCATTTTGTTACTTTTTTTCTTAAGGTTTTGATTTATTGGGTTTTCAGCTCCAACTTGGCCTACATTTGTGATTGATTGGAGTATTGGTTTCTTGTACCGGTTTCTTGTGAGGAGGACCTATAGCAAGTTCAATGCTGTGATATTGAAGAGACTGATCATGAGCAAGGTTAATAAACCTCCTCTGTCTCTGTCCAGGCTCATTAAGTTCATGCAAGGGAAGGTATGCAAAGGTTTTTTTTGTGCATCTTTGTTTTTGGGAAATTGAATGGGTTTGTGTTTCTAATTGCTGTCTGTTTTTGGGTGTTTAGGAGGGTAAGATTGCTGTTGTTGTTGGAACTGTCACTGATGACATCCGGGTTTATGATGTGCCTGCATTGAAAGTAACCGCATTGAGGTTTACTGAGACCGCAAGAGCCAGGATTGAGAAGGCCGGTGGAGAGTGCTTCACTTTTGACCAACTTGCTTTGAGGGCTCCATTGGGACAGGAGACGGTAATTGTTTGTGTTATGCTTTGTTCCGCAAGGAGCTCTTCTTTCAATCTTCTATGTGTTGGCAATTGTGGCTTGATTATGTCAAACATATTCTGAGAGATCTGTAGCTATATGTTGCGGTAATTTTCGACAGTTTGTAACACCAAGTTGCAGATTTTTGTCTCTGTTCAATGATCTGTTTTTTCATGTTTGATGGTTGTTCACACCAAATAAAATCTCATTTTGTTTGAATTTTGCTTGTCATTATTGCAAAATTTCCATAGCACAATTGATATTGGTGAATCTCTGATGGTTAAACTTGACATCTCTAATTTTTTTGCTTGTGGACCTTTGTTTTCTTACTTCATCCATTATTGGTTCCACATTGTTGACTTTGAGTAGCTTAATGATGTAGCTTTTCTTGTTTATCTGCTATTGACCTCTAGTCCCCGTGATGGCTATCAACAATGAAAAATGATTTTTCCTGTTTAGTTTTGCTAGTTATTTTGCTGTTGTTATAAGACTATTTTTGGGTTTTCAGGTTCTCCTTCGAGGTCCAAAGAACGCTCGTGAGGCCGTGAAACACTTCAGCCCTGCTCCTGGTGTGCCACATAGCCATACCAAACCATATGTACGATCAAAGGGAAGGAAGTTTGAGAGAGCCAGAGGAAGGAGAAACAGCAAGGGCTTTAGGGT
>CAODLS012827849.1:0-17133 GCA_948243855.1 Flueggea neowawraea
GAGGCCGAGGCGATTCGATTGCGTCCGGTCCAACCGGTCGGGCCGAACTTCCCTCTCCATCATTGGTTGTTGGCCTAGGAGACCGAACCGAAGATGATGCTCTTGATAGAAACGAAGAAGCCCTCCCCAAAAATGCCCACCGGTCCGACTTTGCTTGTTGGTCCAACCGTTCGAGTCGTTTGAAGGACAATTGCTTCCCTCTACTACTACCTTCACCACCCGCTCTGTATCCTCGTCTTGAACTCCTCTCTCTTGACAACACACCCATACTCATGGTTCGGTTCAGCTCTCGGTTCATTATTTGTTTTCGAACCTCAACCGGCAATTTCAATGTATATCTGTCCGTGTTCTCACCTGGTTGAACCAAAGAATGACCCGTTGAGTGAGACCGTGGAAATTTACGCGGCCGTCCACGTGTACGATTCCTATTGAGGGTTTTCGTCACAGTTATAACCTCCGGTTGTGGAGGTGCTGCCACCTCAACGTTTCCTCCCCTTTCTTCTTGTTCGCCTTCCGACTCCGACTCAACGACGTTGTTTTGGGCCTCGAGGTCTGGCTCCGGGTGGACCTCATCGGGTTGAGTGACCGGTTCACCCGGTTGAGGGGTCAAATTGGCTCTACAAACCGGGCAAGTAGTATGAGAAGCAAGCCAAGCATCAATGCAATCAGGATGGAACACGTGATCACACTTGGGCAATAAACGCAGCGTTTCGTCATCTTCAAATTCATTCAAACAAACCGCACACTCCAACGTGCCTTTCCCGATCTTCAGCCCCTTCACCTCCGAGTAGACCAACGTCGGAAAAGTCTCAATCACTGACGCGTCAATCCCACGCGCCGCCGCACCTCTCCTCGACCTTCCGCCGTTAGTTCCACCCGTAGGACGAATGCTTCCACTGGCACTATCCGTGCAGTGACGGATGTAAAGAGAGAAGAAACCCATGAAGAACAAAGCAGCAATTAACACTACAATAATAATCGCCATGGAAGGCGTCACACGGGAGTACCCATAAGTGCCAGGCGAGTCCGGTGAGTTTGGTTGTGCGCAAGCCAAAGGAGCAGTGATAATACAACACAAGGAGATCAAAACGGCACCGTAGGAGCTCATGATGTGATTTCTAATACAAAATAAACGACAGGATTAGTAAAAGACGGCACAAAATTAACATAAACGATGTGGGTTTTTGTTTTAGTTTACGTAGTTGTTGCTGGGTGGGTTCTAACGTGCGCCGAAGAGGGCATGAGAAGAAGAAGAAGAAGAAGAAGAAGTTAGTTGTGGAGAGAGTAGAGAGAGAGAGAGGGGAGTGAAGGTTATAAATATGGAGGTGGAAAGGAAAGAGAAAGGAAGAGAGTGTTTGGGTGTCGTTTGGATTGCCACAACGAAGACTTTAGACTTTCTTCGGAGGTGGGGTCTACTTTTGAGAGTGGGGCCCAATGGAAGGAGGTGGGGACTTTCACAGATTGTGGTCAGAGATGATGTGCCACGTGGACAAATGGGTTTTCCTGGGAAGGTTCCAAAGAAATTGTGTGTACGAGAGTTTATAACGTTGTGGATGATGAAATTGATTTGAAAAAATGGCGTTTACTACATATAAAGTCAAATTGTAAGAAAATTGCAAATTCAAAAATGCAAATACTAGTTATTTTTCAAAAAAAAAACTTTGTACTGTAGATAACCGTATAATAAAACTGTAAATACAATTTAGAAATGCAAATAATGTTATACCTCCCTTCTTTTATAACTAAAAGTTTTGAATTAGAGTATACGAGAGAAATTTTAAAGTTTAATAGATTAAATTTTACAGTTGATAAGAATTTTATTGATCTTGAATGTGAATACAAAGTGATAATTTTTAAGTTCTAGAATTGTAGAGATGGTAAGAATTCTATCAAATTTGAACTTGCAACATATGATTGATAATTACCACTAATTACTCTCTCAAACTTTAATTCTAATGTTTAATTTAATAATTACCACTGATTACTCTCTCAAACGTTAATTCTAATGTTAATTTCATAATTTGTTTTATTCTCAACACACTTGAGTTCAAATGATTTGTTCGTCTTTTTGACTTTTTTCAATAGAAAAAAAAATTTGCTGTAAAAATAAAGATGGACTCTTTTTTTGGTAATGTAAAATTTGAATTGGAGCTTGCAAAGAATCAAATTTATAATATAACTAGTCTGAACCACAAATAAGCCCCTGTATTTTGAAAAAAAATCATTGGAAGTCCCTCAACTTCACTTTTCAGTTATTTCACCCTTTGAGTTCTAAAATAAAATATCTTTAAACCCTTTTCTTGACTCGTCATGCGCATGGAAACTGGAATTGAGAAAGTATACCACATAGGATGCCGCATAATCAATTTTTAATATGTATTGTCCCCGTGACAAACCAATCCTTTTAAAAACCAATCGAACTCTTTAGCAACTAAACCAACTTTTTTTTCTCAATGTGGTGTCATGGTGTGTCTCAATCAAACCAGCCCAATAAATGAAACCAAACCAAACGAAATTAACCTCTTCCAAGTAAACCTTAACCCTCTTCAACCATCTTTCTCATTTCAATCTTAGAAAACCCTAATATTTTATTTTATTCACTACATAACCATTTATACCAAATTGAACTAATTACCTTAAACCCAACCAAAACAAAGCCAAAACCTAGAAACCAAACAACAAAATCGACCACTTTTTCCTCTCTTATATCGAGAACCCAACAACATAAGTCATCAAACCCTTCAAATTGGTGAGAATGGACATACTTTTGTGCTCAATAGGTTAAAAGTGAAGTTGAGGGGCTTCAAAGATGTTTTTTTAAAGTTCAAGGGCTTATATATGGGTTCAACTATATAATTACCAAAAAAGAAAAGGGGGTAATATTCTTAATTGAAGTTCTTGGAAGGAAAGAGATCGATTAGATCATACATCACATGAAGCAGATATTTTATAGGATCCTTGATACTTATTTCTTTAGATCATGTCTGCTCTTAATGAACTAGTAATTAATTAAAAAACAGAATCTACTTTGCCACCCATCATTTTCGTCCATTGTTTTAGTACAGTTTTACTAAGTCTAATGAGCAACAAATAAGAAGTTAATTATGAAACATTATAATTGAACTTTATCAACCATTAGGATAATTTTTTGCAAGTTATCTATAAAAGCAGTTCTATAAGTTATTAATGGAAAAATTCAATATATTATAAGGCCAATAAAATAATTTGTTCAATTGTGAAGGTATCAAGTTAGCAAAATAGTAAATCAAGTACATGAATAAGTATGCATGCTGGTGTTGCAAACTTCTCACCATTCTGCGATTTACTATGAAACCAAAATGAAGGCATGATCTCAATGAGAAGAAAAAAAAGCTCCTTTTTTTTGGCCTATAGGGACCAAACTCCCCAACCCTAATTTCCATATAGGATGACCCCGCTCTCTCTCTATTAGAGAGAGTGGAGTGTTTTTGTATGGTCTAATAACTATCTAATCTTCTTAGGATTTGATATAACTACTAGTGTAGATGTAGATTTCTTAACTGAGTAGATTCTCAATCCTCTCCTAATTAAAACTTTTTTTCTCAATCAGGATTCTAATCCTAATTAGGATTGGACCATTTGGTGATTAGATACCTATATCTTAATCTTATTAAATTTGACTCTAAACTCGTTACGGACAAACTATTTTTTCCAACAAATGGTAACGGGTTTACAACTTGTCAATAGATGACATTCATGTTGAGTTTGGTTTTGAGGATGATGAATGCAGAAAATTCATGAAAGAAGCTCAAAGTTACAGACCTGCTAATATTTGGTCATAAAGCACTTTAAGAGTCATCAAGGCACGTTGGTGCATGTAAAATTGGCAAATATGCACACATAAATTGGATAATGCGCGTAGATGTGTTGATCCATAAAGCATAAAGTGCCAGATATTGATCTACGCACGCAGAAGCGGTGCAACGCACGTAGACGAATGCAGATTGATGATGAAAAGACTAAGGCATGCAAAGGCACGTTGAGAAGAGTTGAAGGTGCGCAGAAGAGAAAAGGTGCAATCTTTGAATAGAGATCTACGCACGTAGAAGATGGTTACAATGCACGTAGATGAGCTGCATATGCAGACAAAGCCAATACACTCCTTAGGATTCAAATTTGAATATTCTTTGACACATGTGTAGACCAAAGCTGTAATCTTGCAATGGCATTTAACTACGCACGTAGAACAAAGTGCAACGCACGTAGACGAGGATTAACTGGACTATCTGACAAATATGAGACGCTCCTCTAGAATTTGAATATTCCTGACACATTATGTGAAGAATCAAAGGTGCAATCTTGAAGATCTGACAACAACGCACGTAGAAGGAGGAACAACGCACGTAGTAAGTCACTGGGTAAAAAATTGCATATTCTGGAATTCAAATCAAGGCATGCAGAACGTGGTACAAATCACGTAGATCATAAGTCTACTCACGTAGAAAAGAAGCAAAGCACGTAGATGCTGATTCATTCAAAGACGAGACCACTAGAGTTCTTGCAATGCACATAAAATTGTTATCAATGCACGCAGAACTCAGATGGAACAAGGTACTACGCACGTAGATGGTGGCTACGCATGTAGAAAGCAATGACATCATTACTGGACAGAATTTCTGTCTGTTTCACAACTGCTACTTCGAGACTCCAACGGCTATATTCTTTCAAGTGGCTATAAATAGACGTTCCAAATCAGAAAATAAATAGGATAAACCTGTGCTAAAACTTGCTATTCATTTTATATCTCTTTTCTACCTTTCTAACTCATTTGAGCTATTCAATTGCAAACACATTTTTGGGTTGGTGTGAGATTTAATATGTTTCATTCTTGGGTTGAATCTTATAACAAGCAAGGTTATTTGCTTGGGGTAGATATGTTTCCTTGTTGAGTCTTAGAAAAATAAGAGTGGTTTCTAGTTGATCCCTAAAAAACTAGAGGTTTGATTTGCTTGTTTTGTCCTGAAAATAAGTGGTAACAGTTTTCTAGTTAAGCCCACAAAAATAAGAAAAACGGTTTGCTAGTTGAGCCTGTAAAAACTAGTTGTTTGATTTTCTTATTTTGTCCTCAAAATAAGGTGCAACGGTTTTCTAGTTGAGCCCGCAAAAAACTATGGATTTGATTTTCTTGTTTTGTCCTTAAAATAAGGTGTAACGGTTTACTTGTTAAGTCCGCAAAAACAAGTGTTGTAAACGGTTTCCCTCCATCTGCAAGTAAGGAGATGGTTGATTGAAATTCTTGTGAGGATTCTCAAGGAGTGGACGTAAGTCGAGAAGACCAAACCATTATAAATCTGGACTTTATTTTCTCTCTCCCTTACTCTCTTTACATTACTTTATATTTGTATTATCTTATTTGCAAATTGTTGATTTTATTGCTTCTGCATTTATACTTTGATTTTGGTTTGAAAAAAACTTTGTTATTTAGCTTAACTTGCAAAAGTTTTCAACAAAATTTTTAACTTGAAAAAGTTTTTAACATGCTTAAAACTTCAATTTACCCCACCTCTTGCAGTGTCATTAAATTGCTTATTTGAACCAAAACCGTTGCTTTCAATTCGGATAAAGAAAAAGTTGAGAAGAGAAAACCGTTAATTCTATAATTTCAAAAATAGTTAATCCAATTCGAATTCGAGTAAAGTACCTTTGAAGAAGAAAAAGTCTTCCTATTAATCTCAGGCTAAGGTAGAAAAAAGACGAAAAGGAAACTAAAATGCCTATGTTCTTAAAAGCGGAGAAAGTATAAATTTTGCAATAGACGAAATCATTCCTTTTTTTTTTTTATTTAAATGGACCATAATCTCCATGCCCATATATGCACTAATAATTTGATAATTAAAGAAATCGTACTGGAGATGAATTTGACTTTTTGGGTAATAGTAAGGTTTCATTTTTTAACTGAGTAAAGTTTGGTAAACCACATGCATGTGATGTTGGCCCTTTTCATAATGAATTTAACCAACCCCAAATCGGTGGAAGACAAAGTACATTATTTAAGTATGAAATGGAACTAACCAACAACAATTATATATGTGCGATTGACTTCTGTAACTATATATTATTATTGTCATGGTTCGATTCTTTATATAAATAATGCCCTTAATTATTTACTTTACACACTAGTGCTGGGCATGGTCAGGCCGGGCCGAGCTACCCCTTAAAATCTCAGTCTGGTCGATCAGATCGGGCCGGGCTAAACCCGATCAGCTGGGCTGAAAATCTGACCCAGGCTCGCCCATCCAAAATGGAAGGGCGGACCGGTCCGCTTGCCTTTTTTTAATAGATATTAATATTTTATATTTTTTATCAAAATATAATTTAATATATATTTTATTATATAAATTATACTTTAATAAATATTAAACAATTCTTAAATTTATAATTAACATCTTTTTTACTAATTTATAATATATAATACAACAAATTAATATTAATATTCTATATATTATATATATAATATAATATAATATAATATAAAATATATATAATATATATATGGGCCGGACCCTATTTTATTTAAAAAATAGGCTAGCAAGGTACCAAGCCAAAAGTTATTAACCCATCCCAACTTTTTTTGGGCCGGGCCAAATGCCTAGCACTATTACACACTACACACTCATTGTTCAATTTTGTAAGCATAATTAATGATTTTTAAAAATTTTAAACTTTCATGTAGAAATATTTTATGAAAAACTTTGCAAAAATTAATATATCCATATTTTTTTCTTAAAAAAAGGAGGAAGTATGGTTTTGAGTTTGGGGATGATGGTCATATGCTCATATTAGCAAGAGCATTTTATGAGTGCCAACCACATATACTTCCATGTGAGACACAATATCTTTTTTTGTTGTAACTTGTAAAGAAATGTGAGCCTTATGTATATCTCAACAAATCATATTATAACTAACAAAATTATATAATTTAATAATATTAAAGTCGTGAATTCAAACAAAAGTAGTAACGGTTTTTTCAGTAATATAAATATGGGACATATTATAACTCAGAAAATATTACTTTTTTTATCTTTCATATGCGTGCTACATGTATAATTTATATACGTCGATATACTATTAGAATTTATTTTTTTATATAATTATTTTTGGTGTTAAATTAAGTAACGTTGACATATAATTAAGCAGATATACTACAACAACTGATATAATTAATTTTGAGAATAATAAATAGAGTGATGTTCTAGAAGAATATGATTCTCATGAATTATCAACTAGCAAATAAGTCAAGTGGTGGCGAATTAGGAACGTAGACTTGGTCACACGAGAATTTTCTGGAGGCAAAGAATGGAAAAGCCACCTCAATTTCAAACAATGGATTTGATCGCAGCATGGACCACAATGAGCGGGGACTGGGCTACTTTTATTTAAAAACGAGTGATCCCCACCCATTCAGATCCCCACCTACCTAGCTTCATCATTCCTTCATTTCTTGGCCACCTATCCAAATTCTACTGGTTATGGTTCTGATTTAAGTTCGAGGTGTGTATTTGAGATAATTTTAATAAATTTAATAAATTATATATAAAAAATAAAAAAAATGTTACATCTTTTTAAATAAATACTTTGTATAATTTAGTGGCAAAATATACGTTTTTTTAAGAGTAAAATGGTGGGATAAATTTAATAGATTGAAAATATATATCAACACATTTGTTCTAAAAAGTGGACAAGCATTTTAGCGATTAAAATATTAATAGTTTTTTAAAATTTGAACGTTGTTTTTTCACATGTAAAATCCACAAAAGGATCAACATAACAACTGATCAAATATGGCTTGTTGTTAACACTCTACTCTTAGAAAGTTTACCTACTTTTTTAGGGGAAAAAATTATTTGCTTCTGAATTAATATTTTTTTTTTCATTTCTAACAATTTAAACCTTATTTTTCATTTGCTACAAATATATGCATACAATGAGCGTGTTTGTGTAGGGTGATTCTAACTGAGTCGATTAACTAATAGGGTGATCATCTTTTTCCAAGAAAAAGAAAAAGTTTCTGTATATAACCGCTTATGAACTAATAATTTGTCGATTGCATTTATTAATTTGTTTAAACTACTAGAATAAGACAATTCATTCATTGATTATGTTTGCACATTAATTCCATGCCAATCTGTTTTTGAAGAGGTACATTGGATGGTCCATATATAACTCAACTAGGAGAAGACAACAGATCGTTCATTGTTGATAACATGGAACATGTTCCTCGTTTTCGATAGTGATACCAATTGTGTTGTCTTCTTCACACATATTGGCAGTAGTTCTTTGTTCACAACACTCCTAAATCCTAATTTGTGTGGCCTTGAAAGTGAAATTTTTTAGTTTGCATTCCTAATTGCTAATTTGTTGTTATTAGCTTGGTACAATAATTTTCACATATCAATCAAAATAGCTAATGTACTGAAGTCTACCTCATCACCTGATTTAACTAGACAGAAATAGTTTCGTGTTGGAATTGGTCATCCATGAATTTGACATCTCTTGTTGTCTGCTTTGTGAGGAAAAGACAACCCAAATTTTGGCAAATGTAATATCTATTTACACCATAATTGGAATAAATTATAGAGATAATAAAATAAAATAAAAAATTAAAATTAAAAAAGAAAATAAGTTGAAGCGGAATTAAATGACTTGTCTTTTAGGAACTGTAGTAGAAGAAAAATGCTTAGGGAGCAAGGTGGAAACGTAAGAAAAGTCATTATTTTTTTGGTGGACAAGACATAAATGGAGGTGAGCATTGAGGAAATAAATTAGGAACTAAATTACTATAAGGTGGGCACGAAATAGAAAGTCAAAACATTGCAGTGGGAAGGAGATAATTTTCAAGAGGAATAATTGGAATTGAGATTAATGACCAAGCTAGCAAAGAGAATCAAGCTAGCAGTATAAATTGGCAAGAAGAACATGAACATATGACATCTCCTCTCAACAACACAACACCCTCATGAGTTAATTTATTCTTCAACTTTAGTTCTCTATTTTTTTCTATTTTATTTCTCTCTCAAATTCTTATACTCAATTTCTATTTTCAATAAAAATCTCATTTTATCATTGTATTTTTGCTATTGCTTTTAAGGAAGCAAAATACCCAAAACAACAAGTTAGTTCATTTGCTCGTTTTTCAATCGTTTGATAAGAAGTCAAGATTTCAAGCAAAATTTTCATTCTCTCTTTTGGTTTAAGAACACCTTAAGTCATTGGTACGCTAGCAATCAAACCAAATTCATCAAAGGACGGCTTTGTTTTTCCTAGTTCTAATAAAACAAATGGGAAATAATCTTTTGGCACGTTTGGTGGGATGGACACAATAATGTTATGATGTCGCTCTACAATCAAGATGTATATGAGGATATTGCGCCATTTTGGGTGAATGAGAATGCTTTTGCAACAGCAAAGGCAATACTGCCACAAAATGATTTTAAAATATTTATGTGCAGGTGGGTTATCCCGCCGCACAAAGCTTCCAATACAGTTATAGGCTCGGAGGGCAATACAGGCAACCCGAGCAGGGTTATTATAATACAAATTACAGTGGGGAGATGGTTGCAATAGATGTATACAAGGATGAAAGATGCCACCAAGTTCAAGACTATGGTCATCAAGAAAGGTGTTACTCCGCAACCCCTCAAACAAATTACTATGACGACCACTAAGATTATGGTTGGTCTGAAGAATTGGTAGACCAAAATATCGAAGAGCAGATTGTTGAAAATCATGAAGGAGGCCACCAATATACTGGTTCTTGGAGTAATAAAATGGAAGAAAATCACATAGGAAAAGATATCCAAGAGTTGAGGGAAATTATTGGCCAATTCATTAAGTATCTTGAACACTCGGTGGCACATACTAGAGGAGAAGTTAAAAAAGCAAAACATGCACATTCCCCTCCCCTAAAGAAAAAAGCATCTCGAGCAAAAGATTTTAAAGCTCCTATGAAGGTGGAGGAAAAAAAAGAAATCAGTGAGTCACCTCCAGGGGAACATCCATCAGAGGAGCGGGCCCTAAGGGAACAACTTCTAGAAGAATCACAACAAGAAGAATAGGCCCTAAAAGAGTCATCCCCGACAAAGGATCCACCACCAAAAGAGTTGTCCCCAAGGGAATTGCCTCTAGAAAAACAGTCTCCACCAAAGGAACAATGTCTAGAGGAGCCGCTACAAGAAACACAATCACCAAATGAGCACCCACCAGGAGAGCGTTCTCTAAAGAAATCTAATGTTAGGCCTCCACAAAAATGGAGAAGATTTTCTTTGAGGAACCTCCGGACAAGATAAGGTTTTCTCCTATTTTCTTCATTAAGACTTATCTTGTTTGGATTTTATGTCTTGTGCTTGCAATAACACTAAAAAACATGGGTCTCATAGGAAGAACAAATTTCATTGACGCCTTCACAGGTGACAATCCCATAAAAGAGGGTAACATTACTCATTATGAAGGCTGACCAAATTTGAGGTCATTGGAAGCACCACTTGTAATAGATCTGAGTTAGTTCACTATAGAGGTAAAAGGGTGCTATTCTCTTTTCTGGAAAATGATAGCAACTGAGATAAAACTTCGAATAAATCTTATAAACAAGGAAAAAAAAAGAGAAAAGAGAAAAATTAAAAAATAGAAATTAAAAAAAAATGAATAATGAATGTAGTAGGCTTTCATGGCCACTGCAATTTGGTGAAGAAAGCTTGGAGCCAATAAGAATTTTGCCACCTGTTAAAATTTGTAATATTGCAGGCCTCATTGGCCGCAAGAAAAAAAGAAAATCCAATTATGCTCATCAACTTGTGAAATTGATTTCCTTAACCAGTAAAGAAAAATTGAGACGAGAGGAAAGTAATTAGAAATTGGCCTCAGGCCATTTCTCATTTATTTCAGGAAATATATTGTCAAACGGTTACAATTTTTAGCTATCACCAGCTTCTGTACAGGGGACGAGACCTAAAGGACCAAAATAATTCTCCTACACTAAATTGGAGATTCATGTCTTTGTAAGGAGTATTTGTCTTCCCCTTTGGAATATTTTAGATCTGGGATTTTGAGCGTTAAAAGGGCTTCCAATCCTTATGTGATAAACTCTGAGATCAGTTGGGAGACTGCAATTTTATGGCTCATTCAGGTTTCTAATCTGCAAAGCAAAAGAAAAAAACACAGATCAGAGCCATAAATTTTTCTCAGTAGGCTATGTAGCCACTGAGATTTTCAATAGGGAACAAGGAAAATCAAGATTAGAGAATGAAAACAATGCAAATGTGCGAGAACTTTTGTCTTATGAATATCTCCACAATATTTCTTCTCTAAACATAATTTCTTGGCAGAAATGAAAATAAAATTTGGCAGTAGTTCCCTTTGTTTTGGTTGTCTCCCCTTGTTTCAGTCATATGACAACAACAATTCACAATCACAAAATCAAGTTTCAGTCATAACGTAGTGTTTTTCTTTGAGTTGATGGTTGCCAAATCCATCAAAGATTTCTTAGTTGCCCTCACAACCCTCTTGAACTGGAGGGTACAATGAACGAAAGTCAAGAGCCAGATTGACAGCCAAATTTCCAACGGAATTGACAAGGAAAATCAAAAGTTCTAATTTCAGCAGCATTTCCTCTTATTTTTGGCCTGTCCATTTGTTCTTAACATTCAACAACAACATATTCAATCAACAACAGGCAAATCAACAACCGTCCCTAACAAAATTTGTTTACTGTAATACTGATAAACTCACAATTAAGCCCAAAATGCATGTTTTCTGGCTTCAATGTATCAGTATCGAGCAAGTGAATCGACTGAATCGCATAAAGATGACAAGAAATCAAAGGAAGGTTGAAAGGGACTTACTGAAAATTTGGAAATCCAAGGCAAGTTGCAATTCCTCCTCCAGCAGTCGACGATGTCGAATTTCCTGCCTTGGTCTGAAATGTGACAACGGCTTCTCTTGGTTCTGCTGAAAACATGGTGGGTTTTGTTCTAGTGATGACGGTGGGACGACGATGGCTTCCTCCGACACACTCTCAGCAGCACAACGTCCAGACCTGAGGCAAGGTGAATGGTGGCGGCGACAGGTTCTCTTCTTGGTAGAAAAATGAGCATTGATGGCGACGCCTCTAGCGGACGCACGGCCTCTTCTAGCTGGCTGGCGAAGAAGCGGCTCCCTTTTCCGAAACTGTAGACAGGCCGCGCGACGAAGCTGTCCCTGGGCTTGGTGTTGCTAACGACGCTTTGGAGCAAAAAAGAGGTGAGACTTCCGTTTTTTTGTTGTCAACGAAGAAATGGCTGGGTTTTATTGGCTGTTTGGCTTGAAAAGTTCGGTTTGGTTCAAATGGTTGGTTATTTTGGGTGGTTGATCCATCATGGGTTTAGTTTGATTGAATGGCATTTGATTTTGGGGTTTGGAGCTTGGTTTCTAGTATTGTTTTAGTGTTTTGGTTTGGCTTTGGTTCAAAATGGTAGGCCTTTTTGGTTCAACTTATATATGGCCATCATAATTTTTGGGACATGCACTCTACTGAATAAACATCTGCAAAAAAAAAAAAATTTGCAGAGAGTTTCAGTTGTAAAAAAAAAAATCTTTGTTTCCGGGAAGAATAGGAAATAAAAATTCAAGTGGTATATTTACTATAGGTCACCAGAATTTTTCATGGTAGTATAAAACTACAATATTGGAACAGAATTTGCAGAGGACAGTTCAATAAATACAAAGGACAGTCGAGCCAACCCAGGAGACGGTCAAAGCAAGTATTTTTTATCTGTGTTCATGATTTTGCCCAAATTATAAACAAGTGGGGGCAATTGTTTATACCATAATTTAAATAAATTGTTGAGGTAATAAAATTAAAATCAAAAACCAAAATCAAAGAAGGAAATAAGTTGTAGCGGAATTAAAGGGCTTATTTCTAGGGATTGCAGTAGAAGAAAAATGTTTGGGGAACAAGGTGGAAACGTACGGAAAGTCATTGTTTTCTTGGTGGACAGGACATAAATGGAGGTGAGCATTGATGAAATAACTTAGGAACCAAATTACTATAAGGTGGGCACAAAATGGAAAGTCAAAACATTACAGTGAGAAAGAGATAATTCTCATAAGGAACCAGTGGGATTGAGATCAATGACCAAACTAGCAAAGAGAATCAAGCGAGCAGTATAAATTGGCAAGAAGAAATTGAACAAATAACCTCTCATCTTAACAACACAACACCCTCATGAGTTAATTTATTCTTCAATTTTAATTCTCTATTACATTTCTCTCTCAAATTCTTGACCTCAATTTCCATTTTTAATAAAAATCTCATTTCATCATTGTGTTTTTGCTATTGTTTTTAAAGAAACAAAATACCCAAAATAACGAGTTAATCCCTTTGCTCGTTTTTCAATTGTTTGATAAGAAGTCAAAATTTCGAGCCTAATTTTCATTCTTTTTTTTTGGTTTAAGAACACCTTAATTCTTTGTCATTATTGCAATTATACCAAATTCACCAAAAGGAGGTGTTGTTTTCCCTTGTTCTAATAGAAAATCGATAGAATACAAGTATGGCATGAAAAATTAACAAGTAGCACATTAGTTTAGGTGAATCTCTACTTAGGCAAGAGTAAATAAATTATGATGAAAATTTAATTGATACAGAAACAATGATCATTTATGGTTAACTTCACAATTAAAATAGCATTTTACATTATATGAGTGGTTTGTTGAATTTTGCTATGGAGGTTTGATTCAAAATTGAAAAATGATTTGGAGGTTATATTGAGCTCTACATTAATCCATAAGTATTATTTACATATGGCTTAAAATATTTTCTTGTTCCGCCATAACAAATCATCTCTACCATTTTTGAAAATTTTTATTATCTAAATTTGGCACTTGAAAATGATGTGAGGTAAGTAGGAGTGATGAGTTTGACTCGTGAGTCATGGCCCAAGAATGATTTTTGTGTATCCCCAAAATCCTAGAATAATTGACCTGTCAATGATTAGTAAATTAAAGTTTTTGTGTGCCTCGGGAGTTGGATTATAGTGCCACGTGGCTTGACGCGATTGGAGAACTTCCATGGTAGTTCGTCAAGGAGATTCTCTGTCCTTGATTTATGTGACGATTTGGTATGGACTTGTACGTCTGTTACGAAGTTGTAGTGTTTCAAATTACTGTGGATGTCAAGAATCAGGGTCCTTTATTAGCTATACACTTGAAGTGAACATGAGATTGACACGTGAAAGTGGTCTCAGAAAGCTTCGTGTTTGCCTTGTTCCAAGTACATAATTATGTCCGAGAGGGACTTTCTCTGCTTGGGTTCCATAAGAGTCTCGACCTTTTGGATTATCTAAGCACCTATTCGAGAAGGTTGTCTTTGTCGATCCGAGAAGGTCATAAGCATTGTGTCTGATCAATGGACCTTTATCTAGTTATCATATGTTTGAGCTATGTGTAGACCTTGTAGTGAGTTAGGCTTGATCCTTATTCCATGTCAAAAAATGTGTAAATTAAAGGGAAGAAATATTTGACTTTGGTAGGTTAATATTCCAATATGCATACCTAATGTTTCTTTTTGACATTATTTAAGAACGCTTGATGAATTTCTTTCTTTCTTTTAAGCATTGTTCATTGACCAAAGTATGGGATTTCATAGTTAGGCAATCTTATTGCATATATAATGCATTTATAAAAGGTTTGTCATGTATTTTGTACTTTTATTATAATTTCAAGTAAATCAATTTAATATTTTACTTAAACATTTCATGCTTCAACTAAATTTTAAATTCAAATTTTAGGTATAAAAAACTTTAAAACATAGTGAATATAGTTTTAATTTAATAAAAAAAATTCATGGCCAAAGAAACTATGCAATTAATATGCATTAAAAAGAGCCACGTCCCACTTTCTAGATTTAAAAGTCGTATCAAAATTCAGTGCTAACGTTTCTCTTCTTAATTTTGGTCCAATTGATGACAACAGTGTTGAATAATGCATGATGTAACATATATTTGGCGTCGGTCAATCCGTCAAGTGGTCTAGAAAGAAGTTGAATATTTGGGAAAGACGAAAATAATGAGACTTTCTTTTCTATTCTTTTTTTAAATTTTAACTTCGCTTTTTTATCTTTTTAATTGACTCAAGACTGTGAGTTCGTAACATACAAAAATTCGAAACATAACGAAGAGTGGAAGACTCTATTTTCTTCTGAAATTTATGAGTTCATTTTTGGTAAGCATCCAACTTGTGATTTTCGTTACAAGCAATTGAGCATAAGACGTTAGATTAATAACACACATATTCAACCATTGCTTAATTAAGATGTTAGATCAATATCACACATGTTAACCTCAAGTGGCATCAGACTTGTGACTTTGTTAAATCACTTCATTAATTATCCTCTGTTGAAAGTCAAAATTTCCCATTGCACAAAATATGAACGTGAAACCTATACATCAACAATATATATATGTATATACAGACATAAACAATACTTCGTTATATTTGTTATGTGATTTGCTCAATATATTAATCTTTTACTTAACTTTTTTGTCTATCATTTAATTTACTATTAATTTAAACACCGTTTCAACTATTAATTTTGTTGATTTATCAAAAAATATATATTAATTCTTGTACAAATAGTAGATAGTTAATTCGAAAAATATAGTTGTACCAACGATTTCTCTCTTTCTCAAATTTAAATCTTTAGCTTCTTAAGTAAAGTTTACTCAAACCGATATACTCAGGGACATAGTCGAGGGGTCCCAAGAGTCCATATATCTTTAATAACTAATATATGTAGATGATATATTTGTGGTATGTTTTTAGTATATTTGTGGATTATTTCATGTGTGTATAGTATTATAGTAGCTTATTGTAATGTATATATAGTATTAAGTTTGCCGATATTGGTTCCATATCATTGGGCTCTCACGTAGATTTAGTTATGGCTCCGTCACTAGATGCACTAAATATTAACTAACACTTTTTTGCCTGTTTGGTGTGTATCATGTTAATTTGGAAACGCATGAATCTTCACATATAACTAATGAAAATAGTTATAGAAATTTTAATCCATAATTAATGAGATAGTGTTTTACAAAAAATAAAAAAAAAGAAACACGTAAAATAATTCTCTCTCTAGTTTTGTGGTCGGCTTCTAAGAAGAAAAAGAAAAGAGATTTTCTTTTTTTGCACGGTAAATTATCTGATTAGATATCTTTCTGGTGGTTTTTGGGTTAAGGGTATTTTCCACAATCTCGCCGCTTCTATGATCGTGGTTCGTAATAATTAGCAATAATTCGTTTTCTAAAACATCCAACCGATATCCGTTGAGCATTTTAAGATAGGCCTCATCACTCGTTTAATTATTCATTAATTATATTTATTTATTCATGCATTCAATAACATTGGTAATTTGAGTTGAAAAACTCAAAACTACCTGTGTCATGGCTAATGTCACCAAACGATCGAACAAATTGGTGACCATAACATTGCTTTTGACATTTATTTTCTTTGATTTATTGCTTTGCGCTGTTGAAATATATATATATATATGTCAATCTTGAAGAAAAATAATCTCCTTCTCAATGTCAAAACGGCTGATCCATATAAGTGGACCCTGAAATCTCTAGACCATCTTGCCAATGCCGAAAAAGGATCCAACTTCCCCAGAACTTTCTTCACACCTACCATCAATATTAATGTGTACTTTAATAACAAACTAGTTGAAGAGCTCCCGCCTGTGCGGACACAATTTGAGAAATGTTTTTTTAAAATTTTTTGGAATAGTTTTAAATCTGATAACTAAAGTTGGATAAGTCAAAAATGATTTTTTGGTCTTAGATTGAGTGTATGCGATGAAATTTTTTTTCAACGACTTTCAGGAATATGTAGACGAGTTTTCCTCTTTGTGCGTGTGTACGATCTATCAAGAAAAATAATTGAATATTTTTACGTTATTATTAGTCCCTTACAGCATGAATAAATTGTGATGTAGTCTAATACGCTTATTAATTTTTATGAGTTGAGAAATCAATCAGCAACTGACAGAAAAAAATTAATGAAGTGATCAGATTATGATAATGTAACTAATTACAAGGGATAACAAAAAAAGTATTTCAATGT
>CAODLS012827891.1:0-13698 GCA_948243855.1 Flueggea neowawraea
GTCAATGACTTGCTGGTTTTGGTTGTAGATATTGTGCAGGAATACCCATTTAGATGATGAGATATACAATCAGCTGTTGCAGAGGGCCAAGGATGAGGGGTATGATGTGAGCAAGCTGCGCAAGACTCCACAAAGTGATCCACCTGCAGGAGACGAGGCCTCTGACGACACCAAAGGCATTTGGTGGCTCAAATCCATCTTTGGGCGGCAGAAGACATAATTTTGCTACACAAGCATATTAATTACATATTAAACATGGCTTAAGTATTTGTATCTTTAATAGATAAAAAGTCCTCTTGTTTGGTGCGCTATTGGGACCTGTTGTGCTTTGATTCCCTTTATTACTGTGGTTTGAAAAGGAGATTGTGTGGCTTCAAGTAATGTTTTTGTGTTGGAGGGTTTTACAGAACCTCTGTTACTTCGGCTGGCATATAGAATCCAAAGAGTTTTGGGGTCCATTATGGCCTTATCTTCTTCAAAGAATCCAAGGAGTTTTGGGGTCCATTTTGGCCTTATCTTCTTCGGTCAGTTCGGGGAGTTACTATAGTCAGCCCAGCTGGTGAACTGACTTAAACTCTATGGTAACTTGTATTGAATTTGAATTATTAGATGATGAAATTTAAACTTGGTGTATATAATAATTCAAATTCTAAATTAATTTAATTTAATTAATTATTTAAATAAATCAAACAAAATTGGTTATTTTGTTTTGGTTGTTTAAGATTGATTTTGTATTTTATTTTATCTTTTATATGGTATATTAATAATCATCATTATATTAACTCTAAAATTACTTATTTGTTTGTTGAAGAAAATAATAACTAGAATAATGGCGGAGAAAAAATCACTATTTATGTTGATTGATTTTATGAATATAATATTCAATGCAAAAAATTAATTTTTGATAATTTTATTTAACTTAGTATTCTAAAAAATTTAGGGAAATTAATTTCTGAATCTTTTAAATTTGTCTTAATTAGTAGGTTAATTTACGAGTTTCAAGCAAAAGTTAAACATATTCTTGAGGTGAAAAATTGGTTGGCTTAAGTTTTTTTGTTAGTGATCTGTTATTAATCTGTTAGTAAATTATTGATATGTCTAATTCACTTTAAATAAAACTTTAAAGATAAAAATATACATGAATTTATTATTTTGTGTTCTTGGTGTTCTTCACAAAAAAAATCAGAAAAATTACAGTCTTCTTCAAGGATTGTTCAAATTAGTAAGACACTTTCCTTTTGACTCCCAAGTACTCCTCCATGTCCATCCCATCGACCATAAGAACAATAGAAGCTTGGCACTTCCACTCGTTATGAATTTAAAAATCGTTCTTGTGAAAACAAATTCAATGACGTTTTTCAATTTTTGAGAACAAAATTCAATGCCATTCCTCCAATGCCATCGAATCTATCATGAAGACTAGAATGAATGAAACGCTAGAATTCACAAAACAATTCCAATTAGCTTTATTTTATATTACCAGAAAACAAATCCAAGAAAGGAAGAATTACTCCAAACTGGGTGCATAAGCATCGCGGTTAGAAACAACCAAGAAACAAAACCCAGAAAGAAAAGGGTTTATCCTTCTATTGCTTTTTCACTTCAATGACATAGCACAGAGTTTAAATCCCACAGCAATGGCTAAACAATGTCTAGGCTACAAATATTTTCTTCCATCACTTCTCAATTCAAAGAAATTCCTTGTTTTGATATCTCAAATTAATCATTGTTAATCCAGATGGATTTCGGATCAATTTTTTGATGATATCTGCAGAAAATTTGAACCAGCATACTCATTTTTTCTACGATTTCTGCAGAAATGAGAAGATTGGAACGAACAGAAAGGGAAGAGACTCAAAATTAACAATCTTTACTTGAATTTAAGAGGCTCAACAGCCAAAGTACAAACAATGCCGCCAGGATGCAAAGCAAAAATAAAGACGAAAAATGAAGAAAAATCAAAGCTTTTCTTGATCGATCACAATTCTTTTCCAATCAAATGTGTGAAATGACTATTATTCTTTAGAACTCCAAAATGTTCTGCATCTCATCGAACGGACACTCCTTGCCTAAGAACCAACGTCCTCGCAAGAAAACAAAATCACAACGTTCTCGCAAAAGATTGTTGTACAACTCTGCTTCACAATGTGGCATGAAGAAGAGTGTGGGTTTCTCAATCAAACGGCTACTCGGTTCACCTCAAAGTGACACCACTACATTCTTCTTCCACTTTCTTTGCCGACACAAAACAACAGATCTGGTTTAGGATTGCAGAAAACAAATCCAAAGCAATTAGGGTTAGCGCCGCTGCTCCTCTGCCTACTCCCACCACCACGTTTAACGATCCACAGATGCGAAGAAGGAGAACAGCGCCACCGTGTTAGATGCTCCAACGAAAAATCGCCTCCTCGATGTCTGAAGCGATCTGGTTGTTGTCGTTAAACCATCGGAGAGAGATCTAGATTCGGCGAGTAGAGAGAGAGAGGTGAGCAGAAAAAGAAGAAAGGGTTTTGAGAGAGACAGAAAATTTGTTTGGACTGGCTGTGGGTTTGGTTTTATGGGAGGGTAATATGGTAATGTGTCATTTTCGTGGGTTTGGTTTTATGGGAGGGTAATACGGTAATGTGCCATTTTCGCTAATTTCGTCAGTAAAAAATATGCGTATAGAATTAACTTGTTTTCAAAAAAAATATGAGAATTGATCTATTAATTAAGAAAAATTTAAAGGTCTCAAAAATTAATTTTTTAAAAATTTATAATATTACAATCTTATGTTTTTAAGTATTATTTTATTTTTTTATTTAAAATATTTAATATTATGAATTTATTTATAATATTATATTATTTAATATTTTTAATAAATTTATAATACAAAAATATCTTAATTTGGCAACGGTACGATTTAATCTGATTCCAAAATGGCCATTGATATTTGCAATGCAGCCATCGCTACGATTTGAATGCAATGGGCATCACCAAGCTATTGTTTACCGAATCCGATAGCTCTTACCTTCATCGAATCCAACGACTCTTAGCTTCAACAGGTAGTAAGATCTCTTATATCCGCAAAGAAACAAATAGTAAACAAATCGTTGTGCTGATTGGATTGCAAAAAATGATTTGTCCAAAGATTTTGCAATTTATAATTTTCTTTATGTTTTGTACCTGCTTACGTCTCTTATGTATTTTGATAAATTTATTAATTATAATTACGATTTTTTTTCACTACAAATGAAATTTATAAATAATATTTAATTAAATATCATTCTCTTTTATTAAAAAATTATCATAATTTTATATCTTATAAAATTTAATACAATATTATATCAAAAAAATTTAGTATTATATTTAATTTTAGTTTAAATATTTAGTGTTGAGAATCCATTTATAATACTAAATCATTTATTATTCAATAAAATGTATAAATCTTTTTGTACGGGGACAATGTTCTAAGGCATCATCATTGTGGTAAGAAAGAGAGTCCTTCGAGTCTTTCCTACTTATAGGCAAGCTCCTTTTCTTTTGGATAGGGGATAAAAAAAAAATTAAGATTGATAAGCTTCGTATGACCTTTATTAAATAATAGAATCTTTATTCATATCTATTATTAGGATTATATGAACTCATGAAAAAAAGGGGAAGCAGTAGGTGTCGAAACTAAGTGTGAAAGACCACTTCAGTAAGACTGCACAGGGAGGAAAGACCGCTGCTGCAAACCAGAAAGGACCGGCCAAGGAAGAAGGTATCATATAAAATTTAGTACTATATTAATTTTAGTGTTACATATTTAATATTATAAATTTATTTGTTATATTAAATTATTTAATACTCTTAATAAATTTATAGTACTAAAATCTTATAATTTTATCCTATAAAAAATTTAGTATTATATTTAATTTTAACTTTAAATATTTAGTACTACTATTTTTTGTGTATATATATTACACGTGATATATATTTTTATTAAATTTTTGAATAAATATGTTTAAGATATGCTTTTATTTTAATTTTGATAAACACACAGATTTCATATAAAAATTTCATATAATTAAAAAATACATAAATAAAAATTTTGATATGCATCAAACTAATTAATTATTCAATAAAAAATTCATGTAATAAAATTCATTGTAATTAGTTCTATACAAATCTTAGTGACTTACTTTTTTCTGATTATAATGACTAAATGATTGTCATACTTCTTTTGATGTTATTTTTTACAAATATATATATATTGAATTTGTTTATATTAACTCTTTAAATGGGTGATTGTCCAAAAATTGATATTTGACGAAAGTCGTTGAGATTACCATAAGAAAAAACCAACTTCATTTTTTTTTTAGTTTAAATTTGAAATGGAATTTTCTTTTTTTTAGGTGATCTTCCATTAAAGATAAACAAAAATAAAACTCTTATGATATATCTTATTGGATAATTTAAAGTGTTTGAATTTAATCAGATAAAAGAAAAGTTGATTAAATTATTAATTTAAATAATAGTAAAAATTAAAATAATAAAACTGAAAAATTCAAAGTTATAATTGTCTAAAAAATCTCACATTTATAAGTAGTATGATGAACTCTCTTTTGATACTAAATCATTTAATACTCTCAACAAATTTATAGTATTAAAATCTCATAATTTCGTATAATAAAAAGTTTAATACTATGTTCAATTTTAGTTTCGAACATTTAGTACTATAAATTCATTTATAATATTATATCATCAACACAAAAAAATTATGTATATCATTTTTATATGCATCCACAACAAATGATCTATATTTCATATACAAATCAAACGGTCAAAAATTATTTTTTACGAGGTGGTCTAAGTTAAGTCATTTAGTTGATGGACTGGCTAGACAATGTATCTTGAGTTCGGTGCTCCTTGGATGTATACATTAATACAATTCTCAATCTTTTTTTTCCATTTTTTCAGGGCTTTAACAAATAAAGTTGGAATTCTCGGAGTGCATTATTAACCCACTTGCTCCTCGAAACGAACGTCTATAATCTATTGCCATCGACTAGCGACAACATGCACACCCCAGCTTGTCAATGTTGCAAAAAGTTCAAAAAGATTTGAGATAATTATGCAATACACCTTATTTGAGCCTTCTTCACCTTTTTTTCTTAATTGAACGGACATTTTTTTTAGACAATACGGATTTTTCGTTTTTTAGTAATCTTGTTTTCTTTTCCCTCTACATTTGCTTTCCTTTTTTTCTCTCTTTATTATCTTCTCTTTGTACTGTCATTCTTTCTTTCCATGTTCCTCTTCCGCCGCCCACCTTCTTTCCCCATCTTCCTCCTTTTCCGCCGCCTTCACCTCCTCTCTTGCCTCTTCTCTCTCTATTTCTTCGAGTCGATCTACTTTCTCTCTTCCTCAATCTTCTCCACACCTTTCTTCTTCACCTTGAGTTGTCGCGACTCGCTTCTCCCTAGCCTCATGTATGTTGTTCGCGTCGTGGTCAGTGGCAACTAGATATGGCTTCTCCTCTCGGTTTCGTTCTCTCTATCGGTCTTCGCTGTCTGTTTTGTTCTCTCCAGTCATGGCATCATCCTTCTTGTCGATTATTTCCTCGGTCTTCTCCTCACCGTCGTTTGTGTTCTTCTGTTGTTGAATTGAGGTGTGACCAAATCTAGTTGCTTATGGCGTCGACTAGATCTAGCCGCCAAGAACGACGGCTAGGGTTTCCTCTAAAACCCTGGCCGCAATGTTTTCTTTTTTTTGTACTATTATTTTATAAATTATTTTGAAATGCTAAAAATGTTTAAAAAAGTTGTTTTTAGTTTTTAAAAAAGTTTTATGTCTAGTTGATTTGAGATTGATTTTTTTGTTTTTAAAAAGTTTATGTAGAGTTGATTTTTGTTTGATTTAATAAAAAATTTATGTACAGTTGATTTTACAAAAAAGTTTATATAAGATTAATTTTAGGTTGATTTTTTAGATTTTTTTCAAAAATAAAAAAAAAATATTTTAGGTTGTTTATGTAGAGTTGATTTTTTTTAAAAAAATAAATTTTTGAAAGGTTTTCAAAAATTTGAGGTTGACAAAATTTCAGAAATATTTATTTAAAGGTAACAAAAATTTATTTAAGATATAGTTGATTTTAGGTTATTTTCAGGTTATTTTTAAATTAATTTTAAAAAATTTTATGTATAGTTTATATAGAGTTGATATTAGGTTGATTTTAAGTTTTTAAAAAAATTGTAAAGTTGATTTTGAGTTGATTCTAAAAATATTTATGTCAAATTTATATAAAGTTGATATTGAGTTGATTTTAAGGTTTTAAAATTTTTTTTAGAGTTAAGTTTAGGTTGATTTTAAAAAGAGTTTATGTAGAATTTATAGAGTTGATATTAGATTGATTTTGAGGTTTTTAAATAGTTTTGTAGAGTTAATTTTAGGTTGATTCTAAAAAATAGAATAATCTAAAAAATAAAAATGACTAAAATAATAAAATATAAGGACTAAAACTTAAAAAATATTAAAAAAAATTGCAGTTAAAAATGTAAGAAAAATGACCTTTTGTAATAGGAGATGTAAGAAAAATAGGCTATATTATGTGATGTAAGAAAAAAAAATGATATGATGTGAGGAAAAAAATAAATGAGTAGTTAAATGTAATTGATTGTTCAAATGACAATGTATTTGTAACTTGCCCAAAAGATTTTGGGCTCCGAAATCTTAGTCGACTCGAGGCGTCTAAGAAAATAATCTATACAACTATCGTACTCACAGGCTAATTATATTAATTAAACGAGTCAAGTCACCTTTAAGCAAATTTCAAAGAACAACAGCACATATTCCATTCAAAGGATGCAACCAAAATGTAAAGAATCAAGTACGAACAGAAACTGGTGCACAACTTATGAACAAAACATGAGAGACGTGCATAGATGAAGCAATGACATTTTCTATTCAAGCTGACAGGAATTTTACAAACTAAACTATATATATCAAGATACCTTTTGTTAATATCCAAATTCCTTTCTGATCCAAGGGGGAAAAAATATCCAGAACACGATTTTTCCACAAACAATAGATAAATGATATAGACATATTACATCCAACGTTCTATCATTCACCAATTTCAACTCTATAAGAAGTGAATACGAACCCACGTTGCTGCTTGCCCCAGAAGCTCACAGTATAGTACAACATTGGTTGGTTTTCTTCGCCTGCTTGTAGAACATCTGATTCAACAAATACCAAATGTATTTATTTGTCAGAACCCCAACATAAAAGATTAAAAAACCAAATACATTTTTGAGGCTCTGCATTATGCCATACTACGGTAATGTCAAACACCCATTACAAATCAAATAATGAAGACCAAAAGCAACGGCCAAAATCTAAAGGAGATATACTGCAACTACTAAAACACACGTCTCTAGTTCAGTCAAATAACAAGAAGCAATCCACTAAGTTGCAATATCCTTTTAAAGTTCAAGGTTAGGATTTTGTTCAAACAGCAATTATAGATAGCAAATTCAAAGAGCTTTGGAAAAGCAAGATACACATCAACAAAGCAAGAGAAAACATATATCAATGCTTTAGATAGAACAAAACTTGATGTCGACTTGGGTACCTGAGATGCAGCACTGAGATCTGAACTCTTTTCAACCAAACTGTCCAGTTTCTCACCCCGAGCAAGCACACTATCAATCGTCTTATGCTATAGCAAAGAAAAGAACGCACATAAATGATAGAAAAAGAGTAACACTGGAGCCATTTAATGAAAACTGCATTACATATGAACCATCACAAGTTGTATATGTTAGCTCCTTCACGTTATGTGCAGCCAGTTAAAAGGAAATCCATGAATAACACATAATTGCTGTATAAACAACTAAATATAGATGAAGGCCTGGTAAACTTTTGAGCTGAATTAGAATTTCATTTCTGCACCTACTGCATTAACTTTATTGGTACAATGGAAAGGAAAATGGATTTGCACTTTTGCTTTAACTAGAAAAGAAGAAAGAGCGGCCTAAGAATTAGGTATCCAAATATGCATAGAAAGCAACAGAATAAAGAATCACAATCACTCACAAGGATAATCTTTGTCTCATCTAACTCCCTCTGAATTTTCAACAATTTATCTGCCTCTGCAGGATCCTGAGTATACAGGGATCAAATAGTGAGGAAAAAATGGGAAAGAAATTTAACTGAGAAGTAAAAAATTAATCTTTATTTCCAGTTACAATCTTATCCATCCAAAATTCAAGTAAAGAAGAAGGTAAAGGTTGAGTTACCTGAAACTTGGTCAATGCTTCATTCAAATATGGCCAAGGTTGTGAATTATCAGCCTGAGAAGTCCTCCAAGAATCACCAAAATTTTTCTGATACTCATCTAGCACCTACAAACAAAGAACATGAGAATCATTCACAATCCCACTTCACCTACATTAAACAAATTAAAAAAAGCACCAAGAAACTATGCAAATTACGTATTTCTTGATATAATTGAACCAGTAATGCGATCCAACGAGAATCACCTGATTAAGAAGAGAAAATGCACTGCGAACAGGATAATGATCATCCATGAAACCCAACGCGCAAATGCCATTTCTATTATAAGAATGCACCTTATACTCTGCACAAAGCGCAAAAATTCGGATTGCAGAAGTTAAGATTCATCATAATTAATAATGAACTCATTCAACGAAATCAATAGAAGCTCTAAACGACCGCATCATTCACAAAAATAAACGCTCCACACGCAGTCTAACCAACATCCATGTGTCTGCACATATATCGTACCCATCAAACATTCTAGACATCGAAGCATGTAGAAGGACGAATTCAGCATCACAAGATCAACTAAATTTAAAGAATTACAATTTAAGTGGGAAAAAACCTAGCCACTACCGACACGAACTCGTACCAAATTAAGAATCCAGTGATCGGAATTGGAAAAAAGATAGGAACGAACCTTCGTGCTGGACGGATTGGCGCTGGCCAGGAGGAGTGCGTTTGACGACGGTGCGACCGACGAAAAGGATGAATTCTTTAACGCTGGACCTCTGGAAGTAACCGAAATGGCTTACATCTGACGCGTTTGCTAATATCACCGGATCCGATCCTTCGGGACTGCACTTCAACACCATAAGCGCTGTGATCTTCATCTCTTCCTTTCTCTCTCTCTCTCTCTCTCTCTGTGTTTGTGGTAACGCCTGTCCTTTGATTTAGTGGTAGCTCTCTGCCTCTCTCTCTCTGTCTCCCTCTCCCCTTGGCGACCCGTGAAAGAGAAAGTATGGAATATGATTAAGTGTGGATGAGTTTATGTTATCAGAATACAACTGCTGAGCTGGCACGACAGTGAAATTGTTGCCGTGCCGACGCGGGAGGTGTGGGCTTTTTGGACATTGAAGGAGAGTTCGTGGAAGCGTAGGAATGGATGGATTGCGTGAGGCGGGACTACGGGGGTGTGGGTCTCCACTCTAGCACATATTCTGTTCCCTCCACCAACAAAGATGGTGCAAGAATTCCCTCTCTCTTTCTATTTTATTCTTTATTAATATCTTATTTAATTTTAGTGGACAATTAGAAAAGAAATTTCGTTTCAGTTTTTTTAGAGCACATATATTTCAAAGTTTGGCATATGAACATCATTTTAGCCGCGTTTGCTCTCCCTCGAAATTAAAACCACAATTCTTTAACACCAATAAACTAATGACTTGCTTGGTTTAATTTTTTTAAAAATAATTTTTTGAAAAATTATTACCTAATAAATATATATTAATTGTGTTTAGTTAAAAAAATAATTTTTTGGCAAGTTTAATCTTTTGTGTTAGATTGAAAATAACACTTCTCGAGAAGTTTGCTATAAATATCTATAATTTTATTGTTATCAAACTCTATAAAAATAATAATAAGAAATAAATTCAAATTAATAATATAAGAAAAACTAAAGAAAAAATATTTATTTTTATTACATAAAATATATATCTCCCATGAGAAATTAAACTATAGTTAATAGTTCATACAATTATATAATGAAGACTAGTTTTTTTAAATTTGATGTAAATCAATTTATTTAATTAAATAAAAATATTTTATATATAATAAATTTTGAAAATATTGAAAATATAAAATATTTTTTTTTAACTTCTATAAAAATTGATCTATATAAAATAATCAAAAAATTATTTATGAAATAATTTATAAATTTTAGAAACAAATAGAAATTTATAAGTGAATAGTATTTTGAGAATATATTCGTAGATATACATTGTTGACTACTAAGAAAGTTGAACTTCGTAATACTTCCTTTAGGAAGTTACTTCTCGAGGTCAATGGAAATTCAAATAACTTATTTCTCGGAAAGTTCAACTTCCTTTGTTCCCGAGAAATTGTACTTGCGCTACCCATTAACCCCTAACCAAGTAAGCCCTAAGAGTCACCAATTAATTAAAACTGATATTAAGGAATTTGTTGGAGACAAATTTAATAAATTTTAACAAATTTGGTAGATTGTATATTTCAAAACTAAACATATAAATCTAAAAAACACCTTATTGTTAACTACTACTATTCATAGAATAATAATTTTAGATAAACTCATAACCATAAGATACGTAAACCTATATTGGTTTTAATAATTCGTGTCCATTGACTAAGCTTTCTTGAGCTTAAATCCATGGTATTGTTGGTCTCTTATTTCTAAAAATGCTCGTGTTTAGTTATATGTGGATTTACAAGAGGGCCAAATAATAAATTCAATCTAAGGAAATTTCTTTCTTATAATTTTGTAAAATAGATTCGTTATTTGGAGGTGAATTCACATTTCGAGCATTATTAAGTTATGAAAGGGAAGAAGTTGGTATTGGTTAAGATATCTGAAAAATGTGGTCAATGCATCAGATAGACTTGCTCTTTTAATGCCGAAATGAAGCTACGTCATTTTGGAAACAGTTTTAGCCTTTTAGGTTCTACAATAACTCAATTTTCGTTTCCTTCAGTTACATCATTAATGGAATGGGCAGATCAAAATGGAGGAATCGGATGAATCATGAATGGTCTAAACCTTCATAAAGATCACTGGACTGGATATGAGTCATTTGCATGAATCAGTTGCAAGAGGTTAATAAAAAGGAAGAGAAAAAAAGAATGAGAAGTGTAACAAGGGTTAATAATTTCAAAGTCGATTTTTTTTTTTTAAAAAAGTTGAGCTTCCCATCCATTGAATCATTTGTGTGTTGTTTCGAGAAGTTTGAAAGTTAATCTGAAATTTTGTGTTTTAAAAGTTCAATTTGCGACAATCTGATTTTCAAGCACCAACAATATTTATTGTCATTTGAGTTATTTATCGGAGTAAAAGATTGGTGGTGGCTAAACAAATTATGACGAATTGCATGGAAGAGAGGGTTTTGAGAGAAAACAGCTTTCATTTCATTGATGCAAATAGGAGAGTTTCAAAAAACCGTTAAGCTGTTACAAATTGAGCTGTCATAGTTCCCGCGAAACACCCAAAAAACCAACAAAACTTGCATCCGAAAACAAGGGACCAAATTTAGTAAATGGGCAAGTAGATATATAACTGTGACACAAAAAAACTGCTATTTCTTCTTAAGGACTGTAATTAATCCTGACCAGTTATTAATGAGATAAACGTGTGGGAGTTATTGGAAATCGAAATCTCTCTCTCCTGTTTTTTCTCTCTTTGCATTAACATTCCCTTGAGAGTTTCATTTTTCCATTTGAAACTTGACAGGGGAATGCTTCTTTTCTGAAGTTTTCAACATTCAAGTAAGTCCATTTCTTCTTTCTTTCTGTTCTTCTTGAAGAACATGTAGAAGAAAATTTGATATTAATAGCGTTTTCAACTATTAGATACATTTAACGACACGATTAACGATTGAGCATAACAGGATTAGAACAAAATGATAGGTGGTTGATTTTCGCTGCCTTGCTTGTCCACGTAACCTCTGCAAAGAATTCTGCAGATGGTGGTGCTGCTGCTCCAAAGAAATGGCTAACTCTAAGTGGTAACTCCTTATTTACTTCAACACAGTTGTAATTTCCCGGAAGGGATCTATGTATCAACTGAAAGGAAATCTGGAATTGTCTGATGATACATTTTCGTTACCCGTGCAGGATATGAGCCTGCTGTCATAGCTCGTGGCGGTTTCTCGGGGCTTTTCCCCGAATCCAGCGACTATGCAACTCAAATGGCGATTCAAACGAGTATAAGCAGCTTGATCATGCTTTGCAATTTACAACTAACGAAAGATAGCGTCGGAATATGCTTGTCAGATATCAGACTTGATAATTCTACGAACATTGATCAGGTATATGCAAACCAGTCGAAAACCTACAACGTAAATGGACAGGATGTTACTGGCTGGTTCGCCGTGGATTACACATCTGAACAACTACTTTCCAATATTTCACGTAAGTCCAACGACTGAATTTCAGAATTCTTATGTCTAAAGTAAACAGAAGAGACCCTCTTCCGCAAAAACTAACGCCGCCAGCAAGAACGAACATAAAAGATTATAAAATGACTAATTTCTCTGTTCTTTATCATGTTCTTCCAATCCAGTGATGCAAAGTACACTTTCTCGGCCAAGTCTGTTCGATAACCAGCTGCTGATAGCTACCGCTGAAGATGTTGCAGGCGCTAAACCCTCCGCACTTTGGTTGAATGTTCAGGTGCCTCTCATATGGTTTCTGAATCTTTCAAAATAAGAACACAACTTCACATAAAAAGCTATGGTTTTCAACATGTTGCTTGTACGCAGTATGACGCATTTTACACGCAGCACAAATTGAGCGTCGCATCGTATCTGCAGAAGGCAATGGCAAGGAGACTTAGAGGTGTGAACTACATCTCGTCGCCCGAGAATGGTTTCTTGAAGACGATGAGTACGAAAGTGAACAAGGGCACGAAGCTCATCCTCTTGTTTTTGGAGAAAGACGCAACTGAACCGACAACCAAGCAGACCTATGGCGATATCTTGGAAAACTTGACACAATCAAGCCACTGGTGTCTGGAATTGTTGTCCCCAAAGACTACATATGGCCAGTCAATAAAGCCAACTACTTGGAAGCTCCCACTACACTTGTAGATGATGTTCACAAACTGGGTCTAGAAGTGTATGCTTCAGGGTTTGCCAATGACTACACCACAAGCTTCAATTACAGTTATGATCCGTCCGCTGAGTACCTGCAGTTTATCAACAATCCCCAGTTTTCTGTTGGAGTCATCACAGATTTCCCTCCCACAGCATCAGAAGCTGTTGGTAAGATTACATACTGGTATTGAATTATAACAAAGCATTTTTCATTACATTTCTAAATCACTCAAATGTTTATTTCTGATGCAGCATGCTTTGCTCAATACAATGCCACCAAGCCTTCTAAAGGTATAACTCTATCTAGTACACACAGCACGCGAACAAAATAAAAAGTGCAGAATTGGTTTACGGTGTTCATGTATGTTTTACAGGACAAGCATTGATCATCACTCATAATGGAGCAAGTGGAGTTTATGCCGGCAGCACAGATCTTGCTTATGAACAAGCATTGACGGATGGAGCTGATATAATAGACTGCTCAGTTCAAATGTCGAAGGATGGAATAGCTTTCTGCATGGATTCTATTGATGTCACAGGAGATACGACTGCAACAGCTACCTTCATGGATCGATCTAATACCATCCCTGAAATTCAACAGCCTGCAGGA